>CM042197.1:24217442-24287377 GCA_023539305.1 Ilex asprella
AGAAATGAAGGTCTAGAGTAACTGAATGCAATAACTCACAAGCTAGGTTTGAAAGAGATGAAAACCCATTTTGGATCGATGAGAATGAAGAACTTGAGAACATTGATGGTAAAGCATTGAAAAGAGTATTAACTAGGAAACAACATAAAATGAACTAGCATTCATAACATTCAAAGCAGTTCTAAGGATCCTTACAAAAGCATTCACAGCTAAAACAATGCAGAATACATGTAAAACGTCACTTTCTCTCTCTAGAACTCACTATTCATCTTCTTCTACCTTGAGAGCTTCTCCCTCTATATCTTTTTTTTTTTAACTCCTGGCCCTTCCAACCCCTCCCCTCTGGAGAAGTAAGCTGCACCCTACCAAAAACGTGCAAGAGAGCATGGCTGACCCTCTGGAGGTGACAGTCAACCAAAGGGGTCCGGGGGCAGGCTAGGGCCAGACCCATGTCAGGGGCTGCTTTTTACCCTTATTTGTCACTCCTCATTAAATGCTATAGCCTCAGGGTTAAAAGGAAGGAGAGGGCACGCTGATCAGTATTCTGGGTGTGTTAGAGAAGTGGATGAGTCGCACTGGTGGGGCCCTCAAAACAGCTGAGCAGATCTGTGGAATTTGGGTATGTCAGGAACGTGGTACCGGTACTGGGTACCGGTACCATATTGTACCGGTACCCCAACTCCAGTAGGTTTTGGGTACCGGTACCTGGTACCAGTTCCATTCTACTTCCTTATCCGCAGCTCTTGATTCCTTTGCTCCTGAGCTATCCTCACACTATCTTTTCAATTCCTTTCAATCCTAGGGGTGTGAGAGGGTCTTCAAAGCAATGATTGTCTCCGTTCAATTGCCAGTACAACCACATGGCATTAAGACTTCAATTCTTATACTTTATATCATTTCAAACTTAAAAGCAAACAAAATGAGTTGATTAGCATTTCAGAATATACAAAGTTGTGTGCTAATCACCTACCGGTATGCAATACTGGTATGGTACCCTATCGGAAAGCCATGCCAGTATGCTTAAGCTACTGGTGTTCGAGTTGCCAGAATTCCATACCGGTGTGCCATATCGGTATGGCACCCTACAGGTATGCCATACCGGTAGGGTCTGTCGTTCTGCTCTTCTCTCTACAACTTAGACATGCTACTTTGAGGGGCCCACCAATTTATCTCCCATGCTCCCCTGACACGCCCAACACTTATGACACCCTTTGGGACACCTATCTTGGACTTTTAGAAGCTTGGCCATCAATGTAGAGAGAGGAGAGAGAAGTTGTTGCGTGAGGAGATACATGCACCAGCCCACCTTAATTCAAGGGCCTATTTTTGGAATCACATCAAGTGGTCTAGAGGGCAAAAAAGAGGTGGGGAATTATTCACCATTTTTATTACACAAGTTCTAAAAGGGTGGCTACCTAAGCTTAGTAGTAGTATGAGGAAGATGATGAATAGTGTAATACAAGTTTATGTTTTCGCATTTTTCTTACCATTTCAATTGTTGTAAGCTTTAAACTTATTGCAATCCTTAATCCTTGCACTTTAATCTTAGCTATTTCAAGTTTAGTCTTTCATTCTAACTTTTACCATTGTTGTTTTCAAGATTTCATCATTTTTAGTTTTAAAATGGGTTTTGAATATTTTTCTTCTTAGTTTAAGTTTTCTTGCTTTAAGTTAAGTTCCATGCTTCTTGTCTTCATTTCGTCACTTTACATTATGTATGCCTTTCCTTTTAGCATGAATAGCTAGATTTTTGGTTGGCTAATTCAAGGGAGACCTCCTCTTGGGTTTTTCATTTCAACTTATTTTAATTCCTCTCTCGGTGTACGATGGTTCGGTTTGACTAGGTTGAGGCTGGATGAGTTTATGAGTCTTAGATATTTCGTAGGCCTAGTCACGGTTTATGTTTGGATCCTCACCATCTCATCCCTAGCTTCTCACGAATCAATCGTTCACCTATAAACCCTCGGAGGAAGGTTTTGAGTTGATTGGACATTCTCATTGGAGTGAACATTTTGGATTAGTCAACACTTGTTTTCTTGCATTTTTATTACAAAAAAACAACACCAAAACTCAAACAAAAGATTTTACGTTTTTCCTTTTGGACAAAATCACCTTTAGACAACTTGAACTTTCCTTCCCTGAGGAGACGACCTTGGAGTACTTTTCCAAGGAAAACCTGACATACAAGAGACTCCTTGCAATTGAGGAGCACCTTTTTTCACTACACACACATTGTATTTCATTGTACATTTTGTTCATTTCATCACCACCATTTCGTTACCCTTTCTCTTGCATAAATTCGAGTAAGAGTGACAATCACCCACACATAAGCCATATACATATTTGAGGGTTCATGTTAGGAGCTTAGGAACAACAATGTTTTTCAACAATCGGTATATATATGGGCATTATCAAGCATGTGAAAAACCAAATAACGAGAGAAAAGCTAGCTATCGGAATCGAACCTATGACCATCGCATTACAAATGTTATGCTCTAACCTCTGAGCTAAGCGGGCTCACATAAAATTGTACAAGTGAATTCTCCCTAGATACATCTATTCCATTGAATTCTGGATCTATTATGCATATATGATATGGATTATGCCAGAGATTCAAAACCTATTTTCGGTTTTTTTATAAAAAAAATGAAATACCCAATGGATTTAAATTAAAACTTATTTTTCACATATGACTTATTGAGTAATTCGAGTATTCCTCATGATTGGCTTGTCCTTCTAGTTCACTTGGATTAATCAATTGGTACATCTATAACCAGCTAACCTAAGAAGTTGACGTGTTATGATATAATACCACAAATTAACCTAAGAAGTTGTTGGATTACGGTTTATTACGTACGTATTTACAATCACGAGATCAATTGGATAATTCATGTATTCCTCATGAATGGCTGGTTTTTCTAGGTTTCCTCGATTTATCGGTTGACACATATATAACCGGCTAACCTAAGAAGTTGTGTTATAATTTAATACCACCAGCTTACCTAAGAAGTTGCTAGGTTATGGTTTATATATATCAGACCTATCGGTTAACTTGCTAGTAAGATGGGAGTTAATTATGGAAAGTAGCATTTGCAGTATTTAACCAATATAAAGCATATGAGATCCTTAACCTGAAGGGTATCTTCTATATTATCTTTCACAAGCTTACTAGTACACTTTATTTAATTGTCACCGCATTAACTTTATTTAGTTAGACTAGTTATCAATCTAAGCTCACATCAAAAGCTATCAAACGATACACTGCTACAAACAACAAATTTATTGTTTTTATTTTATTTTACAGTCTAATTTATTAAAAGCTCTTCGTGGGATCGATACTTGGACTTATAATCGAGAAACTACAATTTGACCATTTATACTTGGGTGTATAATATAATATAATATAATATAATTCAGAAGCACAAAAAAGTGAGAACCAGCCATTACCCAAAACACCCAGAAACAAGAAGTACCTCTTGTGGGATTAGACTATTGAACCAAGTGGTGTAGAGACCGAAACCCTTGCAAATATATATGACACGGATACATTTTTTTAGGAATATATGGGACACATAAACAAAATGGCCGAGCCCAAGCTATTTGATAGGCTAAGTTTTTTTTTTATATATATATTTTTACATTTTTACCACTAATTTGAAACAAACTAAATAAGAATTTTTAAGGTTTTTTTTTTTTTTGTAAAATGACAAAAACTAATTCATATAAAGGAAGATAATTTACAAAACCTTATCACATCATGACATCCAATCATCCATGTGAATGAATGACTCACCCCCTCTCCACGTGAATGAATGACTGCCTCTCTCTCTCTCTCTCTCTCTCTCTCACTCACTCAATGATACTTTTTGGCCAACCCTTGAGCCCTAAACCCTACTAGTGTGCCCAAGGCTGATGACCCTTTTTCGATATGTAAGTCTATTGAGTACCCTATGAATGAGTGTCAAACTTTTCTTATGTGTAGGGATATACAAGATCAAGTTCATGCATTTAATTAGCCAAAGCAGTCATTTTTTCCATAGTCCAATTCATAGAGTTTGGGGCGGCGATGTCATCCTAATTATAGTTGGAGATCTGACAACACAACCCAACCTCAACAATACACTCCTACCACACATCAACCATCACCAAAATATGTCGATCCCTCTAATGTTCAATAGGTTCCTTTTTAAGCACCTCCATAGCACAAGTTTGTTCAAAATCTAACACCAACACCACTACCACAAGCTCAAGGGTTTGGCCATCAACGTCTACCCGTATTACCTGCTTACCAAATACCCCACAAAATGAGCACCGAAGAAACATTACAACAACACATTCAGACCAAGAATAACATCAGCAATCAAACTGCTCAGCCTATGAATGAGATTAGGTCACAAATCACAAAGATATACACAACCCTAGGGGCAATGCAACAAGAGAAAGGACAATTTCATGCTTAACCACAAGAGAATCCCAAGGGTCAACACTTGATTGAGATCACTTAGAATGTTGAACAACTGAAGTCCATTACTACTCTTAGGAGTGGTAAAGAAATAAATAAGACTATCCTATCAAAGGTCTATAAGCCTACATAAAAAAAAAGACCTCATGTGATTTAGAAGTGATTAAGCTACCTGATACTGTTGAGAATTGTTATCCTATCCCCATCCTTACCCTCATAGATTGCATATGCCTGTAAAGTTATCTTATACATCTAAATTTCTTGACATTTTAAAGTAGGTGAAAATTAACATTCCTCATTTAGGTACCATCTTATGCCAAGTTTTTAAAAGATTTATGTACAGTGAAGAGGAAGATTAATGTGCAAAAATAGAACTTTCCTCATAGATTAGGTAAGCTCCATCCGAAGGACTAATACTTCACCCCAATACAAAGACCTCGGTTATCCCACCATCTCAACCATCATTGGGGACTGTTGGGTTAAAGAAGCACTACTAAATTTGAGTGCAAGTGTGAACCTCTTTCCCTATTTTGTATACGTGTAGCTTGGATTAGGAAAATTGAAGTCGACGGCCATCATACTGCAGCTTACCAACAGAAGTGTGAAGATGCCACAAGGAATAGTGGAGGATGTTCTAGTCCAAGTGGAGAAAAAATTTAATTAACACTATCACAGAGCAATAAATAGAACAATCAATTGGCAAAGACTTGAAGATCATGTCTAAAAAGATAATTGTTCATGAAGCATTTGCTCTAGGTTTGTGGGAACCTAAGTTTGAAGAATTACCACCTATAGAGAAGCATGATCTACTATCGACTGTTTAACCACCCAAGCCTATTTTGAAGCCACTTCCATCCACCTTAAAGTTTGATTATTTGGGCAGTGATATTACTTTCCATTGGTGATCAGTTCCTCTTTGCTACCTAAGCAAGAATCAAGGCTGGTACAATTGTTGAAGGCCCATAAGGGAGCTATTAGGTGGACCACAACAAATTTGAAGGGGATTAGTCCTCTCATATACACCCATAAGATCAACCTAAAAGATGATGCAAAGCCTTCTCGCCATCCATAGCGGCAATTAAAACTCATAATGAAGGATGTGGTCCGAGTTGAAGTTTTGAAGCTACTTCATGGAGGAATTACCTTCCCTATTGCTGATAGTAGGTGGGTGAGTCCTACACAGGTAGTCCCTAAGAATTTGAGAGTCACCGTGGTTGCTAATATGAAGAATGAGTTCATTCCAACAAGGACAGTGATTGGGTGGAGGGTTTGCATCAACTATAGAAAGTTGAATTCATCTACCTAAAAGAGCCATTTTCCATTGTCATTCCTTGATCAATTTTTGGAACAGAGTTACGGGGCATGTGTTCTATTGCTTTTTAGATGGGTATTCGTTGTATAATCAAATTGAGATAGCTCTTGAAGATCAAGAAAAGACAACATTCACATGTCCCTTTGGAACATTTGGTTACAGAAAGATGTCATTAGACCTTCGCAATGCATTAGGCATGGTTTAGAGGTATATTATGGGGATTTTTAATCATATGGTGGAGAAGATTGTCGAGGTTTTATAGGACGATTTATCTATATTTGCTGATTCGTTTAAGGGTTGCTTGAAAATTTTGGAATTGGTACTATAGCAATGTGAAGAAAAAGGATTGGTGCTTCACTGGAAAAAATGTCATTTTATGGTGACTCAGAGGATAGTCCTTGGTCACATTGTGTCAAAGAAAGGGATAGATGTAGATAAAGCTAAGGTTGATTTGATTTCTAACCGCTTTACTCCTAAGGATGTTGAGACATTTCTTGGTCATGTCGAGTTCTACAGGCGATTTATAAAGGCTTTTAGTGCCTTGGCATGCCCTTTATGTCATCTTTTGGCCAAGGATATTCCTTTTAAGTGAACGACTAATTGTGAGGTAGCTTTTAGAGACCTAAATAACATGCTCATTTCACCTCCAATCATTCAACCACCCAATTGGGAACTTTCTTTTGAGCTCATTTGTGATGCAAGTGATTATACGGTTGGCGTAGTGCTTGGCTAACGACATGGCAAGAAACCCCATTTCATCTACTATGCTAGTAAGACATTGAATGAGTCTCAGATGAACTATATTAACACCAAGAAGGAGCTGCTGGCATTAGTTTTTGCACTTGACAAGTTTAATTCATACATTATAGGATCACCTATTGTTGTTTAAACTGACTATGCTGCTTTAAAGTAATTGTTAACTAAGCAAGATTCCAAGCCAATGTTGATTAGGTGGATCATTTTATTCCAAGTGTTTCACATCATCATTAAGTATAAGAAAGGAGTGAAAAATATAGTGACAGACCATTTATTCAAGCTCATGATTAAAGATACAGATGCTCATATTCATATCCCAAACTTTATTCTGGATGAGAATTTTTTTAATTTGAATGTATTGTGTCATGGTACGTTGGCATTTTGAATTATCTTGTTATAGGGAACCTACCAAGTCATTGGTGTCCAAGGGACAAGAATAGATTATTGGTCCAGGTAAAGTAGCTCCACTTTAACAATCCATATTTGTTCAAATACTACACTAATCAAATGATGTGTAGATGTGTGCCTGATGGAGAGCAGAAGGAAGTGATTATTTTTTGCCATTCAGAAGCTTATGGAGGCCACTGCTCATCAAAGAAGATATTATAACATTATTTTAAGATTATTTTACTTTCTGCAAGCATTGTGGTAAATGTCAATGATTAAGAGGAGCAACCCGTAGATTTATAATGCCACTTACACTCATATATGTGATGGAAAATTTTAATTCTTAGGGTATTGATTTTATAGGTCTCTTCCTTACGTCTTTTGGGTATGCTTACATTTTTTTGGAAGTAGACTATGTATCTAAGTGGATAGAAGCTATCCCAACTAGGACCAATTGTAACGCCCCAAAATCTGGGGGTCCTTTCTAAACCATTGACCACCCGTCAACCCGCGGAAAAAAAGGTTCTTTTGTCATTTAATTCATCTGAGGTGTTATATACCTCAAAATAGTTCATTTGTAATCCATTTACATCCTTTGAACCAAGGAAAAACAATATAAAATTTCAGTCTCTTTCGGCAGTATCGGTACGCAACAGTTCCAGTATGCAGTACCAGTATGTAGAACTCTTTGGAGTTAGTCGTACCGGTACGCAACCGTACCGGTATGCAGTACCGGTATTGTCTGCCCAGAATTTTACCGTTTCTTCTGTTTTCATTTCCAACTCATTCCAAACCTTATTAAACCCACCCAACACTTACATAACATGTAATTGGGCATTCCACAATGTTTATACAAATTCTATTACAACGTTTGCATGCGAATTCATTTAATTACATGCCAAAACAAATATTCTTTGTAACTTTACAATTTACTCCAAAATAAGCCACATTTCGGCTTCTTCTTCGTTGAGGCTCAAGGTGAGAGCCCTCCACCGGCACGAACCCTATAACTGAAATATTTTCCCACAAAGGGTGAGCTATGCTCAATAAATAGGCTACTCCCCAACCCAAATGCACATGAAATGCTTATATACAGCCAATCCATCAATCACACATTCCAATCATATATGTGACATCAATGTTGAAAATTTATCGTGCAATGTTATGGAATGAGATGCAACTCACTCCCTATGACCAACTTAGGCCCTTCCCGGCCCTTCGACACGTGCAATTTGCAATCGTGCAAATGCTTGTCATCCATGAACCCGAGCCTTTTTCGGCTCTCCTACACATGCAATTTCTCATGTGTACAATCCCATCATCTTTGTTGCACATCAAATGACATTGTCCATCCGGGGTCCTATATGGGGTGAGTGTTTATGGGGTTACACCAACGGTACCCAACTGATACGAGATTTATGGACTTCCACCAACTGTCCCGCGTACACCGACACACTTTGTGGACTAATACCAACGACAGTGCGTATCCAATCACTGGGCCTTACACCCGAGGGATCTTCTAGCCCTTCTTGCTAACCTCGACCCACAACACCATGCAAAATCGTGCGACTCGGCCAAGTTATCGACTTAGCTTCCTCGAGTCCACTCATCATCCACCCATGTGGTGTTGACTACTTCATGCACAACCACCCATTTAGTGCGATGTCCCCATGCATATGCATTGTAATGCAACATGAACCATTTCAAACCCAATTCACAAAGCCCTTGACAATTATATCCAAGCATATAATTTTTCATAATTTTCCATGTCAATAAATCAAATTGCATTTATTAACATTTAATTCAAAACTCATATCCAAGCACGTTATCTCATATCGAGCAAACAACATACTTCCCAATCAAGGCATTTTATAAACACTTAACATGCCCATATTTTCACATAATTCAAGAAATCAAAATTAGCAATTTCAACATACCCAATTCAAGATAGAATATATTCTACCAATTTTCAATACCTAGTTCACCAAGGTAAAATTTGAACACACTACGTGCCCATATAACACA
Source organism: Ilex asprella (assembly GCA_023539305.1). Lineage (NCBI taxonomy): Eukaryota > Viridiplantae > Streptophyta > Magnoliopsida > Aquifoliales > Aquifoliaceae > Ilex > Ilex asprella. The sequence goes on from CM042197.1 coordinate 24,226,385, forward strand.
AATTCTCATGGAATTTACCCAAAATAAATTACCACATTTTCTAAATTCCAAGTTAGGAGTTTACTGTAATCTATTTTCATTCTCATTTTCCTACCCATTTCATTTTATTTGCTTTCAAAAGGCAAGTGATATAGATATCTATCAACCTACCCATTTCATTTAGCATTCTAGGTAGTGAATACCACCCAAATAGGAGAATTGCCTACCTTTTGTATCGTGAGGAAAGTCCGTATAAATTCCAAGGGTCCAATCCAACTCCAATCCAAGCTTTCCCAAGAAATTTGGATTTTTCACCTTCGATGAAAGCCCTCCTTTTTGGTGTATACGCGTAGCCCTCGTCGAGGAGATCCATTTTCCCTCTTGGCTCGCCCGGATCTAAGCTTTCTAGCTCTGTAGATCGTAGAGAGAAGCTAGAGCTTCCCCCTCTTTTCCCTATCTTCTCTATTGGCTGGAATGGCTGAACCAAATGGGGAAAATTTTTAATTTTTCCCCCTAATAATATTTTTAGAATGCTTGGCCTACAATGCGCCACACGTCCCTTTTTTTTTGGGGTCCGTTTTTACCCTGAAACGATTTAAATTCGCCTCGGTTCACGTTCAAAACATTTTGAATTTGTCTTAACCTTATTTATTTTAAAATATCATATTTTTCCAAAAAATTTGCATTTGGGTCTCCCGGGGCCCGACTGCCTCGTGAAATGCGAAAAACTCGACTATCTCAAAATTTGAAGAAATGTGACATGGCCACTAGATTTTGCAAGACTGGGCTGGAGCTACCGGTAGTTTATAGGTAAACAGTAGCCTTCTAGACAAGAACTACCGGTAGCTCGTGGTCCAAAAGGTAACAGGTACCTGTAGTCAATCGATAGTCGTGGCCTAGAAGGTCCCAAACTACCGGTAGTCACTGGTCCTGTGGGTTTTAACTATCGATAGCTAACAGGTAGCTTCCGGTTCAAATTTTCCAGAATACCCAAGCTACCGGTAGCTAGTCTAAAATCTAAAATTTTAGAACTGCTTTGCCACACTTTGGGCTTTGAACTTTCTTTCTTTTAATGACCTAATTGGACTCTAATGGGGTATGAACCATGTTAATTGGGACTTAGATTTGGATAAAACGAATGTTATAATCCGAGGTACATCATAGGTTATGACCTCGATCAAGGGATGTTTTGACGAGGTGTCGAGTTGTGCGACATCCACGGGTATTTTTGCGGGTTGACGGATGGTCAACGATTAATAAAGGACCCCTGAATTTTGGGGCGTCAAAGCTTAGGGTAAGAGCATAGGTATACGAATTACCTAGGGCTTGATGGGCATAGGGACCATTGCATTCTATGTGCATTTCATGTTATGTGCTTTAAATTGCTACATGTTATGCGATATTTCTTATGTAAATTATATATATGGTAAAATGTGTATGGAGATGGACGCACTAGGGTTAGAAAACATAACCTTGGGAGTGGAAAAAGGTGAACGGGAAGGTTCAGGGATTTAAACGTCAGATAGTATAAAACGTACATTCTACTAAGGGAACAATGAGAAAATTCTCAAAGTTTGCACTTGATCCCTAGTTTGGGATACTAAGTTAGTGTGATGTTGCCATTTGACATGTCTGTAGAAGGCAAGTAGAGGACGAGGACACTGAGGCGGTGGGAACAATAATCAACCATCACTAGCCTTTGACCAACAAGCATTTAACAAAACTATGGGCTTGATGACTGCTACCGTTGCACAAGCTAGTGCCAATGTGAGTCACGGAGGCACGAGTAACCTCCAACATTTTAAATCACACAAACCTCCAATATTTAAGGGAGGGGCGGATCCGATAGTGGCCGACCATTGATTCTGAGAAGTCAACAAGATCGTAAGGGCTATGGAGATCACCTCGGACGCCACTAAGATAACACTAGATGCATTCCAGCTAGAAGGAGAAGCCCAAGTATGATGGGATTGGGTAACGGCTTCTAAGTACTTGGAGACCATGACATGGGGAGAATTCTAGGAGCTCTTCATGGGTAAGTACTTCCCGACGGCTGCTCGACATGCAAAGGCCCGAGAATTTTTAGAATTGAAACAAGGGACAATGACGGTGATGGAGTATATGGCTAAGTTTACCAAACTAGCCCGCTTTGCCGATGATTACGTGGCCACTAACATGGTCAAAGTAAGAAAGTTTGAGGATGGTTTGAAATTATCCATCCGAGGGAAGATTATGGGCCTCCGCCTGCAAGACTTGGACACAATGGTTGAAACAACAATGGCTATTGAGAGAGAAGTTAAAGATGCACAAGGCATCCAGCAGGCGGGTACTAAGGATAAGAAGAAAGAGGGTCAATCATCCTCTTCTAGTTCAGGAAAGAAGCAGAGGACCTCTACCCCACAAGGGTCTCAGGGACAGGGCTGCGCCCATCAAAGCCAAGGCCAAGGTCAATCCTCCCAAGGTGGGGGAAGCTTCAAGACTACCTACCAAGGAGGCCAAAAGACTGATTTTTATTGCCACTAGCCGGGTCACATGAAGCGAGATTGCCCTAAGAGGCAAGGATCCAAGGATTTTATGACATCTCAGTCCCAATCTTCAGTGGAGCAGCCACAGGCACACTATATTCCTCCCTACCCTGTCACGGACTAGGGAAATCAGTATCAATTCCAGGGTACTACTCAGGCCCCTCCCATTTTTTGAGCCGAGACTCCGCACTTAGGTCAGATGGGCCAGGGCATGAGTCAAGGCCGAGGGCAGGGCTTGCAGGCCAGAACTTTGGGGACCCATGGGCGTGTCTACGCCATCACACCTCAGGTTGACCTAGTGGATCAGTCAGTCATCCAGGGTACATTTCTATTCTCACGCTTATGGGCTAGGGTGCTATTTGATTCTATAGCATCACATTCATTCATATCTGCATCATGTGTTAGAGACGTGGGCTTAGAGGTGAATACCTTGGAAAAGCCATTATGTGTGAGTTCTCCCCTAGAAGCTAGGGTGAGAGTTGACTGGATATGTCGGGGTTGTGAGTTAGAGATCTCGGGGATCCTACTCACCATGGACCTTAGGGTCATGGACATGTCAGAATTCGATGTCATCCCAGGGATGGACTGGTTGGCGGCACATCCTATAGAGACACTGCTTATACGCCTGAAGGTGTTAGTTTCAAGTTTCAGGGGGGGAAAGCATGACACTTTGTCCCAAGCCGTGTATGACTCTCGATGGCACGAATAGTTAATGGGTCGATTTGTGAGCCTTACTCTGGAGGACGAGGTGAGACAAGAGTTGGGCCTACCTCGGGTTGTTTGTGAATATGCAGATATTTTTTTGGACGAACTACCGGGATTACCTCCCCATAGGGATGTGGATTCTAGCATTAAGTTGCATCCCGGTACTTCTCAAATTTCTATGACCCCTCATAGGATGGCACCACTGAGTTGCAAGAACTCAAGGTCCTATTATAAGAATTGTTGGACAAAGATTTTAATAGGCCGAGCACTTCACCATGGGGCACTCCGGTATTGTTTGCCCAGAAGAAAGATAAGACTCTTCAACTATGTATAGACTACTGATAGTTAAATTGGATCACTATCAAGAATAGGTACCCTTTGCCGAGGATTGATGACTTGTTTGGCCAGTTGAGGGGAGCACGAATCTACTCCAAGATAGATCTCGGCACGGGCTACCATCAGTTGAGGATTAGGGAGGCAAACATCCCTAAGACAGCATTCAGAACGCGGTATGGGCATTTTGAATTAATGGTGATGCCATTTGGGTTAATGAATGCTCCGGCAATATTCATAGATCTCATGCATAGGGTGTTCCAACCTTATTTAGATCAATTTGTCATGGTATTTGTTAATGACATTCTAATCTATTCTAAGTCTGAAGAGGACCATGAGGGTCACTTGATGATTGTTCTCCACACCTTGAGAGATCATCAGTTGTACACTAAGATCATCTAGTGTGATTTTTGGTTGACTGAGGTGAAATTATTGGGACACATAATGTCGGCTTTGGGTGTATCAATAGACTCGGAGAAGGTTGAGGCAATCACAAATTGGGAGAGGTCGAAGTCAGTCTTTGAGATACGTAGTTTCTTAGGATTGGCGGGGTACTATCGGAGGTTCATTGAGGACTTCTCTCGATTGGCTGGACCTATGACAAGATTAACCCAGAAGGAGGTCAAGTTTGAGTGGAATGAATCTTGTGAGATGGCATTCCAGGAGTTAACGAGGAGGTTGTCTTCAGCTCCTATTTTGATAGTCTCGGAGAAGGGACATACATATACAGTGTACTGTGATGCCTCCAAAGACGGACTCGATTGTATTTTGATATAGTCTAGGAGGGTGGTGGCTTATGGTTCTCGACTGTTAAAGAACCACGAGCAGAACTACCCCATGCACGATATGGAATTGGCGGCCATTGTCCTTGCCTTGAAGGCTTGGCGCCACTCTTTGTATGGCAAGAAATTCGAGGTGTTTTCAGACCACAAGAATCTGAAATACGTCTTTACACAATGGGACCTCAACATGAGGCAACGTAGGGGGATGGAGTACTTGGAAGATTATAATTTCACTTTACATTACCATCCCGGTAAGGCAAATGTGGTGGCAGATGCACTCAGTCGAAAGTCACGGGGAGTCTTGGCTAGTGTGGCTTCCCGGGAGTGGCTTACGCTCGAGACTGTGGCGCAGTTCGGGCTACGTTATTAGGTTAGGCTCAGGGTATTTCGGGGAGTTTGGAAGCTATGCCTTCCCTACTAAGCAGGGTGATTGTGTCCCAAAGTCAGGACATGGAGCTATTGTCCATCTGGGACCGTGTATAGATAGGTACAGGTGACGAGGGCTAGACCACTCACTCAGATGGTAGTCTTCGGTATAGAGGAAGGTTTATCGTGCCTCAGTTGGCGAATCTGAGAGAGGAGATTCTCAAGGAGTTCCATTGCTCCCGTTTTATAGTTCATCTAGGTGGCACAAAGATGTACCATGATCTTCGTCGCTAGTATTATTGGAGTGAGATAAAGAAGCACATTGGAGGCTTTGTTAGTAGATGTCTCACGTGTCAACAGGTCATGGTCGAGTACTAGAGACTAGCAGGATTGCTCCAGCCTTTGGAGGTGGCGGAGTGAAAGTGGGTGCATGTCACGATGGACTTTGTGACCCACTTGCCACGGACATCGCAGAGACATGACACAATGTGGGTGATAGTGGACCAGCTTACTAAGTCGGCACAGTTTTTGGCAGTGCGGATAATCTTCAAATTGGAAGAATTCTGCAAGCTATATATATGGGAGACAGTCCGGCTACATGGGGTGCCCGTATCTATAGTATCAGATTAGGACCCCAGGTTTACAGTTCACTTTTGGGAGAGTTTCCAACGAGCCATGGGGACGTAGTTGATGATGAGTACAACCTTTCATCCCCAGACGAACGGTCAGTCGGTGACGACCATCTAGATTCTAGAGGACATGTTGCAGGCATACGTCCTAGATCTTAAGGGTAGTTGGAAAGAGCATTTACCCTTAGTGGAGTTTGCCTACAACAATAGTTATTAGGCCAGCATACATATGGCACCCTATAAGGAACTATATGGGAGGCCTAATCGTTCTCCAGTTTGTTGGACGGAGGTTGGAGAAAGACCCTCTACGGGTCCAGATTTGATTAGGGACACTTCAACGAAGGTGGACCTGATAAGGAAGCATTTTCTTACGACCTCTAGAATTTGAGGTGAGAGATCACGTCTTCTAAAAGGTGACACCTAAGAGATTAGTGGTCAGATTCAAGAAGCAAGGGAAGTTGTCGCTGAGGTTTATCGGGCCCTTCGAGGTACTCAAAAGGATGGGTACAGTAGCTTACAGGTTGACATTACCACCAAAATTATCGGGTGTTCACGCGGTATTCTATGTCACTATGCTCTAAAAGTGTACTCTTAGATCCGACACATGTGGTGAATTGGGGTGAGTTAATGGTTGATGCGGATGGGACCTTCGAGGAGAGACCGGTGCTTATCATGGATAGTCGGGAGCAAGTTTTGCGAGGCAAGACTGTGAGGCTAATGAAGGTGCTATGGCAGCATCGAGGAATGGAGGAGGCAACATGGGAGCGTACATGTGCATGTGGTTATCCTTTCTTATTCAAGGATGGAGGTACATGTGCATGTGGTTAGGTGTGCATATGTGATGAATTTTGGGGACGAAATTCTTTTAAGAGGGGAAGAATGTAAAAACCTGGGTAAATTTAAACTTTTATAAATAAAGGGCAAAATGGTAAAATTGCCACCATGGTTCGGTTTGAAAACCTAAAATTTTCTAAAGCTTGGATGACGAAATGGACCACACCATTGAATTCGTCTTGCGAAATCTAGTGACCAAATCAAATTACATTGAATTCGGAGATAGCCAATTTTTTTGTGTTTTACGAGGTAGTCAAACCCTAGGAGACCCAAATACCAATTTTTTTAGAAAATTATGAGACTTTTGTAATAAATAAAGTCAAGAAAAATTAAAGATATTTTGAGTTTGAACCAGAGCGAAATTTAATCGTTTCAGGATAAAACAGATCCGGAATAAAAAGGGATGTGTGGCGCGTTGTAGACCAAGCATCCTGAAAATATAAATAAGGGAAAAAATCAGATTTTTTCCCCATTGTTTAGCCGAAACATAGTCGATAGAGAGGAGAGGGAAGCTCCAAATTTTCTCTAACTTCTCTGTATGATTTAAGGAGCTAGAAAGCTCAAATCCACTCGGGCCAGGAACTAAAGTTGGTCTCTTCAACAAGGCTTACACTTACACACCAAAAAGGAGGGCTTTCACCGAAGGTTAAAAATCAAAATTTTGGAGAAGAGCTTAGGATTGAGTTGGGTTTGTCCCTTGGAGCTTCAAAAACTTGTTTAACACTTCAAGAGGTAGGATTTTTCTCCTACTTAGGTGTATTCACAACCTAAAATGGTATATTGAAATGGGTAGGTTGATAGATGAGTACATCACTTGCCTATTGAAGGAAAATTTAATGAAATGGGTATGAAAATGAGAATAGAAATAGATTACAATAAATTCCTAGCTTGGAATTGATATGTGGTAATTTATTTTAGGAAATTCCATGGTAATTGGTGTTATATGGGCATGTGTGCCTAAATTATGCATAGGTGATTGAAATTAGGTAGAATATATTTTATCTTGAAATGGGTATGTAAAAATTGCTTATTGTAATTTTTTGAATTATGTGAATTGTGGGCATGTTATGTGTTTACATAATGTCTTGATTTGAAAATGTGTTATTGCTTAAAAAGAGATAACATGCTTGGATACGAGTTGTGGATAAAATGTTGATAAATACATTTTAGTTTATTGACATTGTGAGACATGGAAATTATATACTTTTGATACAATTTGCAATGAATTATATGAATTGGGTTTGAAATGGTTCATTTGGCGTACATTGCATATTGAACATTGTAGTAGATTTGCAATGAGGCATTACATTGTATATGTATGGGAACATTGCATTAAATGGGTGGTTGTGCATGAAAGGAGTTAACACCACATGGGTGGATGACAAGTGGGCTCGAGGGAGCTAAGTCAATGACTTGGTCGAGTCGCACAATTTACAAGGTGTGAGGGTCGGGATTAGCAAGAAGGGCTAGAAGATCCCTCGATGTAGGACTTGCCGATTTGGATACGCACTTCCGTTGGTGTTAGTCCATAAAGTGGGTCGGTGTAGGCGGGACCGTTAATGGAAGTCCATAAATCCCGTGTCGGTTGAGTGTCGTTGGTGTAAGTCCATAAATACTCACCGCATACTATACCCCGGACTGTAAATGTCATTTGATGTATAACATAAATGACGGGATTGTACACATGAAAAATTACATGTGTTGGAGAGCCGGGAGGGGCTCGGGATCATGGATGACGGGCATATGTGCTTTAGCAATTGCATGTGTCGAAGAGCCGGGAAGGGCTTTAGTTGGGTTGTGAGAGTGAGTCCCATCTCATTCCGTTGCATTGCTTTGTAAATTTCCAATATTGACAGCATATTCATGTTTGGAATGTATGAATGGTGAATTGGTTGCATATAAGTATTTCATCTTCATTTGGGTTGGGGAGTAGTATATTTAGGAAATACTCTATTAAGCGTAGCTCACCCTTTATGGGAAAACATTTCAGGTACGAGGTTCGTGCAGGTGGATGGTTCACACTTAGAGCCTCATTGATGAAGAAGTCGGAATGTGGCCTATTTGTTTTTAGTAAATTGTAAACATTACAATGAATATTTATTTTGACATGTAATTAAATAAAATCACATGCGTATGTTGTAATAGATCTGATATAAACCATGATGGATGTTCAAATATATGATTGTATGAGTTTGGGTTGGTTGTAGAAAGGTTTGGGATGAATGCAAAATGAAAAACAAGGGAAATAGGCAAAACTAGGCAGGAGCAACTGGTATGAACTACCGGTAGTTCACACGTAAACAGAAGCCTTCTGGACATGAACTACCGGTAGCTTGTGGTCTAGAAGGTAACAGGTACCGCTAGTCAACTGGTAGTCGTGGCCCCAAAGGTCCCAGGCTACCGGTAGTCACTGGTCCAGTGGGTTTTAACTACCGGTAGCTAACAGGTAGCTTTTGGTAGAAATTTTTTGGAATACCCGAGCTACCGGTAGCCAGTCTAAAAATCTGAAATTTTAGAACAACTTGTACAAGCTTTGGGCTTTGAACTTCCTTTCTTATAATGACCTAATAGGACCCTAATGGGGTATGAACCATGTTAATTGGGATTTGGATTAGGATGAAATGAATGTTATAATCCAGGGTACATCGTAGGTTATGACCTCGATCAAGGGATGTTTTAACGAGGTGTCAGGTTGTGTGACATCCACGAGTATTTTCGTGGTTTGACGGATGGTCAACGATTGATAAAGGACCCCCAGATTTTGGGGCATCACATTGCCACTTAATGCGTATTTAAAATACTCCAGTTCTAGAGCTTGTATGGTACAATGGACTTCGGCGTTGGATTTGTATCGTGAAATATTGTTGCCCTGCCAAATTTCGTCAAATTAGGAGATTGTCAGATTTTTTAACGTCATTCTAGGCTGCTGGGTGGCGGCTAACCTCAAAAGGTCCCCACAAATAATATTTTTAAAATTTCCTTAGAATTGGAATAAAGTTCAAATAAAATTAATTTGAACTTAAACTAGGATGTAATAAATCGTTTCAAGATGAAAATAGACTGAAAGAAGTGAGCGACATATTTGATATTTCAGTAGAAATATCTTCTGAAATTTTGCCAAAAACGTGTGGGAGAGAAAGAGGGAGAAAAGACAGAAAGTTCAACCTTTTTTCGTCGATTTTAAGAATTTCGTCGCTCGGATCGACTCAGAATTAGAGTTTAAGTCTAACACCATGATAAGGGCTACACAGCCACACCAAGAACGTGTGATTTCACCGAAAATCCAAGATGAGACTTTAGAAAAATCAAGAGTTGTGGGAGCTTGGGAGGTGTTCTTGAAGCTCTAGCCTTCATTCTATGCTACAAGAGATGGGGTTCTTCCTACTTTGGTTTTATTCCTACCTTTTGTTCTGATTTAAGGGGGCAGTTATGTGGTTGTTTAGGGACTATTTTGTGGTCGTTTAGGGGCTAAAATTTGGGCTATGAAGGGGCTGAAATTATGGCTGATTTGGGTTGAGATTGTGGACTGATTTTAGTGACTGTTAGGTGGCTGAAATATGGAATGAAATATAGACTATTATGTGGTTGAAATATAGATTGTTATGTGGCTGAAAAATGGGTTGTTATATGGGTTGTATGTGGGCTATTTTATGACATGGTTTGGGGCTGTTTTGTAGGCATATCATGTGTTTTCATTATGCCTTGAGAATTAAGTGAGTTATTGCTTGATTATGTAGTAATATGCTTAGGGAATTGTGTTGAAGAAATGTTGATATATGTGCATCAATATATTAACATTGTGATGAGTCTTTGGAAGTTATATACATATTATATAATTGTCCATGATACATGACGTAATGTGTGATTTAAGTTGTCCCTGTGACATTCATTACATATGAGACATGATATTGACATGCAATGGCACATTACATTGCATTTCATGGGTGTGAGTGCATGGTCAAAAGCAAATACCACGTTTTGTGATTGATAAGTGGGCTCGGTACCGTTGGACCAAGGTTCAACAGAGTCGCACATCGCATGACATGGAAAAATTGTGTCGGGTACAACAAGAAGGGTTAGACATTTCCTCGCGTGAAAAACCCCTATTCTTGGCTCATACACTCTGACAGTGAAAGTCTAAAAAGTGTAGATAGGCTCGCGGAGCCGACGGTGTGATTGCGAAATATGCTACCTATAAAGACACATGGTTTTGTTTATGAAATGATCATTCGAGGTGTAACATCCAAAAGTTTTGGTTTATGAACACATGACTTTTATTTCATAGTGATCATTGGGTGTAATTCAAAAATGACAGATTTTATTACAAATTGACATTGCATTTTGTGGTGGGAGTTGGTGAAGACTCGGGTTGTGAAGCATGAATGAGTTTCATCTCATTTCATAGCATGACATGGTAAAATTCCAACCTAGAATTGCATATTCTTACTTGGAATGTTGATGTGAACATTGATGTGAATATGAACTGTTGAATGTGAACATTGCACGTGCACTTAGGTGGGGAGTAGCCTCTGCAAAAATTACTCTACTGGGCGTGGCTCACCCTTTACAGGAAAACATTTCAGGTGTAGCATATCCGCTAGTGGACGACTCTTATTCGGGGCCGCAAGGGTGAAGAAAGCCGACTTGTGGCTTTTATAACTTGTTTCGTAAAACTTTTGGAGCAAACTAGTTTTGGCATATAATTTTATGCAAGAGAGTGAACTCATATGGATTGTTTTTAATATAACCTTCCATGTTTTATATGAGTATAGATAAATGGACCCGGTGTGGTCAATGTTTACTCATAAATGGACCCAATGCAGTCATTGTGTTATATTGGGCCTCGGTTGGGTCATGTTGATATAAGTGGTACTGCATGGGTTTTAGGTGGAGCTCCCTGTACAAAGGAGACTTTGTCCGATTTTTTTAAATTATGGATCCCGATAAATGGGACACAATGGTGTGATATCGAGTTACACGATATCCACAGGCATTTCGGGGGTTGATGGGTAATCAACGGACCCCCGAATTTTGGGGTGTCACACATGTTATGTGTGAGTTTGCTGCTAATATGAAGCCGAAGTCGAATATGCTCTTTGCCTATATGGTGACTAGGATATGTGTGAAGGCTAAGGTGAAGTAAACTAAGGAGGATGTTTTGTGGACTCCTGAGACGGGACTCATTGGTTGCCAGAGCAATGAGAAATGTGCTACAATGTCAAGGGGAACTAGAGTCAAAGGGGCTATCATTTCCACTATTCCTACTTATACTACCTGTTCGGACCCACCTGCCGCTACTTCTGTTGCTCCCACTGTGCCAACACCATTTACCTCTGGAGGGACGCTAACTCAGAGGGTGATTAGGATAGAAGAGAATGTATGGTGTGAAGAGATATGCCTAGGTTACTAGGCAAGCAATGGAGAGATGCGAGAGGAAGATGGACTGGCTAATGACTGGTATGCGGAGGTTGTTAGAGCGTACTTTTCCTAGTGAGGCTATTCCACCAGTATCATCTTCGAGACCCTAGCCATCTTCTTCTACAGGAGGTTGTGGCACTGGATATAGAGGGCAGTGAGACTAGAGAGGTGGAAGGAGATGAGACTAGACAAGAGAGTGATGATGAAGTTGAGGGTGATGAGGATGCAGCTGAGGAGAGTGATGACACTACAACTTGATAGATTTTATTTTACGTTTTAGGGTTTAAGAGTTAGGAATTTAGTATAGCCTAGGTAAAAGAACTTTTAGGGTTAGGCTATAGTTTTTGAGTGGATGTAAGTAAAATCAATGATTAATTCAATGCAATGCTTCTTTTGAATTTTGTGCATTGTGATCTTTTAATTTATGCTTTATGATTAACCCTACAATAATGCATTGTTTATAAAGGTTTAAGGTTCAATTGCATTAATAAATAGTTAATAGGCTAAAAGGTAAATGATATTTGTACTAATGGGTGAAAGCATGTTGTTTTGAAAAATGTTATTGGAAAGCTAAGGAACTAAGGACAAAAAAAGGAAAAAGTAGAGGAACACTACCAGTGTCCGGATGCCCTTGCACTATCCAAACTAGAGATAACCCAAGTATGAAGACACAGTGCAATGTTTTTTTTAAATGAAAAAATACTTGCAGTGCAACATAAACCAATCGATTAATTTGGAGAAGTGGTGAGTGAAGATCCCTAAGAGCAGTGGCAGAGCCAAAAAATATGATCTAAGGTGGACACATTTTATGTATAATACATATAAATAATGCGATATATTTATATTTTTTTATATCGAATTAGATACTTAAAAATTCATTAAACATAAAATAGGTCTATTTGAAAAAATACTAATAAGATAACATATATACATTAAGAATCAATTATATAATTTATTTGACTCAAATAGAAGCAATATTCTATAATTTTTAATCTTCTTACAAATTCCACATTTTACTCATTTTGGCTATATATTTATAATTTTTTTTAACCAAAGGAGATTTCAACAAATCATACTAATATTCTAAGGAATCAATTTTAATTTGTTAATTTTAAGAGATTTTGTATGGACTTTTTGTTTTTGGTTTTTTGTTCTAGTACCCAACTTGTTTGACTCAATTTATTTTGTTTTCACCAATGCTATTGGGACTTAATTTGGAGATTTAATGTATTATGACCATTGGATTGATAGTGTTGGGACGCAGTGATAATTTAATGTTGAGACCCATTGACCCAAGTTATAACCCAACAACATTGCTCGTTTGTTTTTCATAAATCATTACAGTGGGCCCAATTAATCAACAAAAATATGTAAAACATATATAACTACAAAAAATATATTTTTTAGGGTGACCCCAGGCCCCTCCTCTCCCTCCTCCCCCAGCCACTGCCAAATAGAGAAAGTGAAGAGTGAGTAGAGGAAGGATAAATTCAATTTTAATAATTTTAAGAGAAATATTGGTGGCCGTCCGTAAACCTCCGCATGTAATAGAACTTGTACCAACTATAATTGATGTACAAATGTATGTTATATAAGTTTGGGTTGGCCTTGAAAGGTTTTAGAATGAATTATAAATGAAAAATAGGCCAAACATGCAAAACTGGGAAAACCGTACCGGTACACATACTGGTACGCTGAGGTCCAGTAGGTAAACAGTACTGGTACGCATACCGGTACACTTGGTAAGAACTTAAAATTTTGACCCTCATTTGCCAAGCTTTTGAGCTAGGCATTTCATCATTCCATTGTTATAAATGGACAATGATAGAGTACTAATGGTGGTATGTTGGGCTTCGAAAGAACAAATCAATTAAAGATTGATTTAGCCCTCGTACTCGAAAGCTTTGGTAAACCTTTACTTGGGTGTTATGAATAATCACAAAACTAAATATTCTTAGGTCAAACTAAGCTCTTCATTGAATCCTGAAGGTCGAAAAACCTTGGGAGAGGTCATATGGGGTGTATTAAAAGTTAGGAAGTATTCCGCTTTAGAGAATTTGGGTAAAAAGAGATATTGGACACTGCTTAGTATTTTGGCCATAACGCTTTATTCTTAGATCCCATTGATCTAAAATTTGAACACCCCTCTAAGCCTTATTTGCCCCATTCTTCCATTCCATTCTCACCCCACACCTCTTAGAACCTTAAGAGATGAAGAAAGGAAGAGAGAAACACTTGATTTGAACGGACTTACACCTTGGAGTCCATCAAAATCCAACTTTTCAAGAACAAAAGGTAGGGGTTTTCTCTCATTCACTTGTATTGAGGCTAGGGTTTACTTATATGTACTCTTTCCACTCTATATCTTATATGTATGTTATAGATTATTGATTATTGATATCCTTATGATTATTACCATGCTTTAACAATATTAATGGTGGGTAACCATTTAATCCTTGTTCTTGGCTAAAAACCCTAAATTTCAAGAGAGAAGAACTTTTCTCTAAATTTTTGCTTTATTCTTGATTTCAAAACCTTAGTGTTTCATATTGAACCATAAAATGATGCTATTGTGATCTCATATACTTTTCTTAGTTGGTTATGGAATTATGACATGATATATTTTGGGGATTTTGGATAGATGCTAGTAAATTGAGATTAAGATTGGAATTGTATGCTTGGTTGGGTTGTTTCTGAAGCACATGAGTGAGAGGTTCCTTGTAAGGATGCTCACCCTTTCTCAAGAGGTTCCTGGTAAGGATGTTTCAGAAATAAGTCTGTTATAGTGAGAGGTTCCTAGTAAGGATGCTCACCCCTTCCCAAGAGGTTCTCGGTAAAGATGCTTGGGAAGTAATATAGCGATTAGTGAGAGGTTCCATGTAAGGATGCTCACCCATTCTCAAGAGGTTCCCTGTAAGGATACTTGGGAAACAATATAGCGATTAGTGAGAGGTTCTATGTAAGGATGCTCACCCATTCTCAAGAGGTTCCCGATAAGGATGCTTGAGAATCAAATGTGATCTAAAAAGGGGTGGAGGTTACCCCAAAGTATGTCACCTACCGAAAGAATTATTGGAAATTGTTCATGACCATTAATGATTATTATTTGTATGAGGTTCTCATTTATTCATTTAAGTAATGTTTTTAAATAAACTTGAGATCCTTTTTATATGTCACCGCTTTATTACAAATTAAATATCTATGTTATGTTAAAAATAAGACCGACCATTTTAAATGCTTTTCTAAACCTTATATGGGTTTGGGAGAATTTTTCTACAGAGCTTCGTGCTCACCCCCTACCGCTATCATTTTTCAGATTACCCGCTAGAGGAGGACGTAAGGGTAGAGAAGCCCGCTACTTGGGAGACTCCACTTGACGGGAGTGTGGATCTCGAGGTGAACGCATAGAGCGGCTTGCTTTTTATTTTGACATCATAACTTTCAGGGCTACAAAATAGCATTTCACGAAAAATTTCTAAATCGACCTCTAAATAGGTCAAAACTGCATTGGAAGTTACCGCAGAAACTAGGACAACCGTTCGAACGTTAAAGTCCATTCGAACGAATTTTCTCTTTTCTGGTGGAAAACGCAAAAGTACTGGGAGCAACCAACGTCTTAAATTCAAGGGACGTTCGAACGTAAAGTTCCGTTCGAGCGTTACTTACGGATTCTGCCTTCCAGAATCGCACACAGGGGGTTATTTCTCCCACTATAAATACTTAAATACGCCTCCATTGACCTCATTTCAGCATTTATAACCCTAGAAACACTTAGAGAGAAAGAGAGAAACACAAGATCAAAGGGGAAAACAAGATATTGAAGAGTTAATTCAAGATCAAAACCTAGATTTCAAGAACACAAGGTAGGGGATTTCTTCTCTTTCTCTTACATTGAGGCTAGGTTTACTTATATGTATTCTTTACACTCTAAATCTTAGATGTATGATATAGATCATTGATTCTTGATATCCTTTTGAATATTAACATGCTTTAAACAATATGAATGGTGGGTTAACCATTAAATCCTTGTTCTGGGCTAAAAACCCTAGTTTTTCAAGAGAGATGAACTTTTCTTTAAATTTTTCTTTATTCTTGATTTCAAAACTTTAGTATTTCATATTGAACAACAAATAGTGTTTACGATGATCTCTTATATTTTTCTTAAATTGTTCTTGAAATTGTCATATGGGAAATTGGAGATTTTTAGGATAGACTTTTAAATGGAGGAAATGGGTTTGGTATTGTATCTCTTATGAATGTGGGATGACCATGGGTGGCCTTTGATGAGATATCGTAGGGTGGGTAGATGTTGCTTGCTCCGTGTGGGTTGGCCTTTTTCCTACCACTCGTAGTGGGATTGGTGCCTTGCGAGGACCAAACTACTATTCGCTCATGGGTGCTGTGTATGGGGATTAGTATACTATGCCTGGGTTGGATTCGTTATTGTCGATGCATTGGTATGAGATAATGTAGTCGGTAGACGCCCTTCCCGAAGTTTGATATCCTTGCGAGGATTTGTGTTTGGGGGGGCCTAGATATTACTCAATGTGTCGATTCATGTCGATTGCCTTACATCATAGTAGAGATACATGTTTATAAGGTTGTCATGATGGTATTTGTTAGTAATTGTTCATTCTACAAGATACGGTTTCTACAAGAGTTTTGGGAAGTATGGGATTTCGCAAGAACTTGTGAAAAACGGTTTATGGTGGATTGTATTAATAATGGTGTATGAGTTCTATTTATTCAGTAAATTACTATTGTTACCTAAACTTGAGATTTGTTTAAAATGTCCCTATTTTACTTCAAAATGTTGTATATGCTATTTGCGAAATGAGACCGACATGTTTTACATATTTCTAAACCTTGTATGAGTTTGGAAAGATTTTGCTACAGAGCTTCGTGCTCACCCCCTTACAGTTAAATATTTTTCAGATTATACTCTTGAGGAGGAGTTGAGAGTTGAGACGCCTATACATTGGGAGGTTCCACCCGAGGGGAATCTAGATCCAGAGGTGGACATAAAGAGCTATAATTTCTTTTGTACTAGACTAGAGAAGTTACCTTGAGATCATGTAAAGGCTAGTCTTTTTATTTTTTCACTGCATATGTATTTTGATTCTTTTGAGATGTAGATGCCATAGTTGGCATATTCTTTTGATATTGTGGCCATAGCTTGACATATTCTTTTGGGATGACATTATGGATATGATATATGGTGAATTGAAGTTTATTTTATGATGGATAAATGGACCCGATGTGGTCAATAGCTATGCATATATGGACCCTAAAAGGTCAATTGCAGTATAATTGTACAGGTGGTGTTTTGGGTATGGCTCCCTGTATAAAGAAGACTTTGCCCGAATTTTGTTAAAATATCAATGTTTGAGGAATGAAATTCTCTTATTATTGGATTTATTTAGTGCTCTCATGAAGTGAAAGGCGATTAGTTAGTAATGCTTCCATGGTGTATTTTGGGGCGTTACCGAGAGGGACCTTCTATAGGTCTGAACTTAGTTGGAGACACCTCGGAGAAGGTGGACTTGATAAAGAAGTGTCTTCTGATGGCTCCGAACTGACATAAGAGCTACGCCAATAGGTGGCGGAGGCCTCTAGAGTTTGAGATTGGAGATCACATCTTCGTGAATGTGATGCCTGAGAGGAGAGTGATTAGTTTTGGGAAGCGAGAAAAGTTTTCACCGAGGTATATCCAACCCTTCGAGGTACTCGAGAAGGTTGGTACAGTCACTTATCGGTTGGCATTACTGTCAAATTTATTGGGTGTTCACGCAATGTTGTATGTCTCCAAGCTCCAGAAGTACACTCCAAATCTTATGTATTCGATGGATTGGGGTGAGCTGGTTGTTGATCTGGATGGGACATTCGAGGAAAGACCAGTGCGTATCATGGATAACTGAGAGCAGATTTCACATGGCAAGACAATGAGCATGAGGACATCGTGGTGTGGAGGAGGTGACACGGGAGTAAGAGGACACTATAAGTGCCAATTATTCGTTCTTGTTCAAAGACGGAGGTTTTTTCTTGTAGTCATAAGGCATTATATGACTTATTGAATATGCTTGTGGTTATACATGCACATGTGTGTAAATTTCGGGGATGGAAATTTTTTAAAGGAGGAAGAATGTACAACTTAAAAAAAATTAAGATTTTATTGTGAAGAGAAAAATGGTAATTAGTTTTTATGGTAAGGTTGAAAACCTAAGTTTTCTAGAACTCGAATGAAAAAAGGAACCTCATCATTGGATTCGTCAGCCTAAATCCAGTTACCCAATCAATTTTCGTTAAATTTTGAAACAGTCAAATTTTTTGCAGTTTGTAATGCGATCAAGCATCATGTGACTAAAATAAACGCAAATGAATTTTAATTGCGAAACATGAAAAATGATTTAAAATTAGTTCAAATAAAATATATTAAACTTAACATGCAACGAGATTTAGTTCTGGAATACAAACGAATCAGAAAAAGGATGCACGTGTGGCTTAGTGTGGGCCAAGTAAATGGAAATTACAAAAGGGGAAGAAAATCATATTGCTTCCCCATTTTTATTTGATTTTTGATAGAGAGAGAGAGAGAAGAAAAGAGAAGAGAAGGAAAAACAAGGGTTCTTTAAGCATTTCTTCTGCGATCTAGGACAATCCATTCTTTGGATTGCTTCGGGCCAAGAACAAAATGTGTTCTATGCGACGAAAGCTACAAGTATATACCAACAATCACAGACTTTATCAAATTCTCGAGATCGGGATTTTTGGGATTGTGGTTTTGAAGCTTTAGTTGGATTTCCTTGGAGTTTCAACTACGTGTATTACCCTTCATGAGGTGGGTTTCTTTTCCTAATTAGGTTTATTTCCAACCTAGAGTTGTATATGGAATGTGTAGCATGATTCGAGGTAAAATCTCTAGTTTAAATATACTCTTAGGGTAGCTAGAGTATGCAAATGGGTATATAAACATGTTGAACCAATTTTTCATGAATTTGGTTTGTAGAAATTGCTTGCTTGTAATTTCTTGAGATATCTGGTGAATAAGCCATACTATGTGTTTACATAGATACCTTGACTGTGTTGAAAAAAATGCCTATGTTGATTACGTGTGTTAATTGGATTGAAGATGTTATAACATGCTTTGAGTGATGTTGTGGATTGTGATTACATGCTTATGATATAATCAACAATTGAAAAATGTTGATAGACATTGAATTTATTCATAATGTGCTCATGACATATTGAACATGCTATGAAAATTGCAATTGTACATTATATTTGTATATTCACGAGAAACATCGCATTCGTGGGCATGTAACATGAGTATGAGTGTCTGTGCATGATTTGGTCAAACACCATATTTGTCCCACTTCCACAACGGGTATGTTTTCCTGTAGAAGCAGTGGAGAAGGTATCCATTGTTGGTTATCCAGGTTCTGACTCATTCGTCTCATAAAAACCATCAAACAAATAGAAAAAAGAGGTGAAGTTAGAGAAGGATGATGAAAATCGTTCCCATAGACGAAACCATACTATTGGGGTTAAAAACAGGGGATAAGAAAATTTGAATGTTAAAATGATAAAATCAATGTCAATGCAGGGACTAAAGATCAGCAACCAAGCAAAATGGGACAAGATGTGATTGGTTCACCAAGCTGAATAGTTAGGTTAATTCACTGTTATGGAGTCTCTTACTTCTGCGTTTGTTGTATTGCTTAGAGAATAGGAAGAAGATTACAATAAAGGTTTAATACTTTCTTTGTAGGACATCCTTTTCTATTTATACCCAAATAAGATTTTTGTCCATTACCCCAGATTAGATGGTCCCCCCAATCAGTTGGAATCATTCTGAGAATATTTGGGCACTAGAGACAATCATATCCAATGACACATGGCTTTCTGAAAGTGATGAGGTGACATTCTTGAGGTGTTGGCTTATTGTCCAAGAAACATGGGAAAGCTGACAATTGCCCCTTCTCATGGTTACAGACTCCCAACTGACTTCAACTTAGACCGAACTGTTCAGTCATTGCTTAAGTGATTCAGGTACTAGTTGCCCTACGTCAGGTCAGGTTAGCTTTTGCATAACTCAGCCTAATTCTGGGAGGTCCTGGTATCCCACATCGGCTGGAAGAGGGGGAGTTGTTGGGCTTATATGTAAGTCTCAAGCCTCACTTGTCAACAGGCCTTTTCCCAAGGAACTTGGGAGGAACAAAACCGTGAGGGTCAGTGGGCCCAAAGCGGACAATATGTTGACACGTGGTGGGTGGGGCGTTACAGAGTGGTATCAGAGCCGACCCTTGCCCGGTCCGAGGGTGGGGCCCTGCACGGGTCACGTGGTGGGCGGGCACGGGGAGTAGAACGGTAGTCCGTGACTCGGGGCTGGCAGCTACACGGGGACGTGCAGCCCTGAGGGGGGTGGGTTGTGAGGTCCTGGTATCCCACATCGGCTGGAAGAGGGGGAGTTGCTGGGCTTATATGTAAGTCTCAAGCCTCACTTGTCAACAGACCTTTTCCCAAGGAACTTGGGAGGAACAAAACCGTGAGGGTCAGTGGGCCCAAAGCGGACAATATGTTGACACGTGGTGGGTGGGGCGTTACAAATTCACGTAACATCAATTACAATTACCATTATACTAATATTTCTCCACATCAGTACAATATGAAACTGAGGTCACCTTCAACATATGGCTCGGGAGAAGGATACTTTCCAATAATAAAATTTTGCAGTTGTTTCAATTTTTAGATTATTTATTGGCAAGAAGATAAAAAGGTTCCACCTAAAGCAACGGTGGATCTAAAACCAAACAAGCAATCTGTTATTCAAAGGTGTGTGAATGGATCAAATTGTAATTTGAATTCAATCCAACTTGAATATGATTATCTAATAGAGATTAATGTTTTGACCTTTAATTTGTTCTTGAATCCATTATATCATATAAAAATCGTATTTGATATACTAGTATTCTATAATATGATGGTTTGATATGAATCACATATATACAAATACAATATAGGATTAAATTAAATTATTATGTTGTGAAATGGAGTCAAATTTTAAATATACAATGTAAAATGCAAGTCAATTGATTTTTTTCGGATTACACAAAATCTGATTTTTAATTGATCCAAATATGAATTATATAAATAATTTCTTTTTTATCAAATTCGAATAAATATTTTTAAGTAAATTTGGATATGCATTGGATACTGGCAAAGCAAGTAATAGGGGGGGGGGGCACATGCCCACCCTTTTTTTTTATAACTTATTACCTGTATAAATTTGAACTATTTAATCAATAAATATCATTGTGCCCACACCATTATTTTCTTTTCCATCAACTAATATACACTTACACTTAAATGCCTAAGGGTTTTTGGACACCTTTGAAAAACGTCCAGATAAGTTTAGGGTATGTTAAGAACATTTAGTAATTTTTTATAAAAAAAATTTGTGGGTTCATTTAGTTATTATATGAGTATTCGGATCAACATAAGTATAATAGATGAACTATGATTGTCTTGTAATATAGTTTGAAATTGAAATTGCAAGTTGCACTAGCTAAATTTGAAAGCAAAAAGAATTTCACGTTTAGTTATTTTATTTCTTTTTGCATTTCTTGATTAGTTTGAAAATTATATTATTGCTAAAAAATGATTTAGGGAAAAAATTTAAAATCCTAAGATATGCACTAGTTTATAAGTAAATTTGATCACCAATGTGCCTACAATTGTAGAAGGAACAATTTTAGCTGCAAAGATTGTGAAGACCAAGTCAGATAATGAAATGAATGGTAAAAGGATAACTAATAGCTTGACTTCTGATAAAACGAAAGCATTTTAGAGGGCACAAGTAAAATATAAGAGTGTTTAATCTAAAATTTTATACTTGGTCTGTTCTTTTATTGTTATTTGTATTCATAGTGTGAAACCCAAACACGCAAATCATGACATTTTATTAAAATTGTATGTTAAAGTGTAATTTGTTAATATTTGTGTGGGGTTAATATTATGATAATTAAACCCAGAGTTTTGTAGATGAATTATAATGAAGTAGATTGTACGGATGGAATTTTAAAAGTGTCTAGAATTCTTGCATAGTTAAACAAATACATAAGCAAAACCAAGAGAGGGATTTAGTGTAATTATGGTAAGGTTTGCATGAGAGGACACTCAGTTGTGTTGTGACGCCCCAAAATCCGGGAGTCCGTTGATAACCCATCAACCCGCGGAATGTCTGTGGATATCGTGTAAGCCGATATCACACTGTTATGTCCCATTTACCGGGGTCCATAATTTAACAAAAAATTCGGGTAGAGTCTCCTTTGTACGGGGAGCTGAACCCAATACTCAACCTGTGTAATATATTTTACAAGGCCCATCCGAGGCCTAATATGAAATATTGACCACGCCGGGTCCATTTATAAGTAAAACTTGGCCACACAGGGCCCATTAATCCATTCTCATATAAAACATGCATTTGTTATATCAAACATAGTCTATAACAATTGGATTACGATCCTTTTTCATACACATTACATGCCAAAAGCTAAGTTTTCAAAAACGTTTACAAAAAACTCAAAATAAGGCCACATGTCGGCCCCTTCACCCTTGATGTTCTCCACGTGAGCCATCCGCTGGTGTAAACCCCACACCTGAAATTGTTTCCCGTATAGGGTGAGCCAACGCCCAGTAGAAGACTTCCTACAAAGGCTACTCCCCCCCTAGATGCTCATGCTCATGCAACATTTATGTATAACATATAACCGATCATTCCACATAAAGATGTGCATTCAAAGTTGGAGTGCAACAACGCCATGCCATGAAATGAGATGAAAACTCACTCATGCAACCCATTCCAAGTCCTCACCGACTCCCTCAACACCATGCAATGTCAATGTATAATGACCCGTCAATTGACGGAGGACTTCTTCCAATGATCGTTTGAATTAGAAAACATGTTTTTATAAATCGGATCATTATTGGAAGCTACCCATTGAATGGGTGTTTTTATCATAAAATCCCCTTGTGTATTCTTTGGGCAACGGATTTTGGTATCTCAACCTCTGGTTCCGTAAACCCAGCACTTTTCTGGGTTTTTCACCCCCGGTAAGTGTCTGAACCATATGTTTAGGGTTTTTCACCCAAGGAAGTCGCCTTGCCCCTTCTTGCTATACCCAACACAAGGTTTCCTTATGCCATGCATCCATGCAACTCAAAAAGGATCGTTGATCCACTTTCTCCCGAGTCCACTATCAAGCACCAAGCAAGGTGTTGATTACACTACGCACCATTCCCCCACACTCATGCACAATGCCAATGAATGTGACTCTTTGATCATGCCCAATGGAATGAATAGCACAAAAGCAATAATTCCATACATCTTCACATTCCATGGAATTTAAATCATAGGCATGTAAATTTCATATATCCTCATAACCACATATCAATGAGCATATAAATATCATATTCGTCTCAATATCAATATATCAAAGCATGCATATATCAACAATTATAATCAACACAATTTACAAGCATGTTATTACATAACCTATGTCAATAACACACTTAAATTACATGGTGCATGATACACATAACAACCCACAAAATTTAGCACAAAACAGCCCTCGAAATTCAGCCCAAAGTGGCTAAAAATTCAACCACTATACGACCCCTAAACAGCCATAAAACAGCCCCTAAACCAGCCACTAATCAGCCCACGAAATCAGCCACTAAGCAGCCCCTTAACATCCCCTAAATGGACACTAGATAGCACACAATTCAGCCACAAAGCTACCCACAAAATCAGTTCATTATTAGTGCACAAAACAGTCCACGTTTTGGCACAAAACAGTCCACATTTTAACCATAAAACAGCCCGCAATTTGGCCACTAAACAACCACATAGCAGTCCCTTAATAGGCCACCAAAACAGCCCACAATTGAGCCCACAATTCAATCTATGTACAGCCCACAAAACAGCTTATGTACAGTCTACAAAACAGCCTCAACATAGGCCACCAAAACAGCCAACAATTTAACACAATTAAAGCTCAAATACAACCCAAAAAAATGGCCCAATTATAGCCCACATTCTGTCCAAATAAAGCCATATAAAAACAGCATATTTAGGTTTAGAATGAACCCAAGTAGGAAGAACCCCACCTCTTGGAGCGTAGAAATGAATATTAGACCTTCAAAACTTCAAAAACACCCCAAGAACACCAAGAACACAACTTTAATCTTTGGTAGAATCCCTTGTTCTTGGTACATACACGTAGCCCTCGTCGAGGAGATGAACTTTGCCTCTTGAATCGACCAATTCCGACCGACGGAACTCTGGGAATCTTGGATTGAAGCTCTAAGAATCAATTTTCTCTTTTCTCTTTTGTTTTCTCTCTTTTCTCTCCCCTATGGCCGGCCACCCTTGTTGAACATAATAAAAATATATCAATTTGAGATATTTTAGCCCCTATTTATAATTTTAAATGTGCGGTCCTCGTTGCACCGCATATTACCAACTTTCGGGTTCGTTTTTCGTCCAAAAATGATTCATTAAGTCTCGGATTGAGTTCAAATAAATTTTATTTAAACTTTAATTTAATTTTATGAAAAATTTTAAAAATTTATTTTTGGGGACCTTTAAATGTCAATCGACACGCAGTCGTCTCGATCTACGTGCAAAAACCCGACTATCTCAGAATTCGATAAATTTTCTGGTGGTTACTAGATTTCGCGTTGCGAATCCAATGGCGCACTCCGTTTCCTCATCCGAGGTCTAGAACATGAGTATTGTAAACCTCATCATAGTGGCAAATTACGATTTTTCCCTTATTCCAAGAAGTTCAAAATTCTCCGGGTTTCACATGTTTGGTGTCTGTCCAGCTTTGTGCTTGAGAAAAATATAAAAATGGTAAATTGCCTTAAGCAGTGGGAGGAAGAAAAATAAGGAAAAAGAAAAGAAGAAAACTAAAGGGTTTTGGAGGGAGGGAGTTCGCAGAATGTTAGTAGTGTTCTTGAGTTGAGAGAAATTTCCACTTTGTGGGTTGAATGATTCTAGCTTGTGTAAAGGAATGAGATGGTGAATGTGTTGAAGAGTCGTAGAACTCTAGCTTTGGATAAGAAATTCAGACAAGTTCGAAAGCAAATGGGTTGTTGAGGGATGATTTCCTACATTTGTGAGATCCCAAATTTTTAGAAGTAGTGTAAGTATAAAATATTATGAGTTTTGATGTGAAAGTATAAAGAATATTAAATTTTTGTGGTTGATATAGATAATAAGTGAAATAAAGGAGAGTAAAATATAAATATTTTAACTTTTATAAATGATTTGGTCTTCGCCCAGGTGAAGACTTTGAAAAAAGAAAAAGAAAAGAGACAAGACAAGGTAAAGAATAAAGAAATGGGAATTGCAGCTAGCATTGATTACATTGTAGAAAATGTGTGTGTGAGTTGCTAAGGTGTAGTAATGTGTATGTGTACATTGAGGTGTAGTAAAGTGTGTGTTTAAACAATAATTCATTGTGTGTGTGTGTGTGTTTTCTTCTTGTCTAAACCGAGAGTGAAGAAGAGATAACAAAAAGAGGAAAAATATAGGTGTGGGTGTCCATTTGAGCCGACAAAAAGGAGAAAGAGAGGGAGAGAGAAAACAAATATTGGTGGGTGTTTTTAGTTCAAACCATGAGTAAGAAGACTTAAACAGAAATCAGAGTTATCGAATTCAAATAATGATTCTGAGATACGAGTGGTATGCAATATGCTCTCCTTTAATCTCTTTTCAAAGAGTATATCTTTGATTATCATCTGATTAGTATTCCAATTTGTGCTATTGTTATTTTAGAATTTCGATTGAATATCGTTGAATATTTTGATCACATAGATTGTGTTCTTGACCTCATTGATCGTGTTCTGCGGATATTGAGACAAGATCATGGCAACCAATAGCCAATGCATCGCCAACCAAGAGACTCGTGAGATCTGGTTGAGGTGGGATGATTGGTGAGGTGTCTGAACTGTGTTAAGATCCTGCATGACGTGTAATATACAAATCTGATATTCGTATTAGATTATTGAGATAGTTTGTGATACTTGATTATTTGTTATTCAATATCCTTGAACATATTTTTCCTCGTTATATTGGATACTTCCATGCTTTATTTAATATGTTTAGGTTGATTTTAAAGAAAATATCGAAATGCGATAATCAGAATATTAAAGAAGAGGAGATGTCAATATAATTGATGTTTTAATCTGTAACGCCCCAAAATACACCTTGGAAGCATTACAAGCTACTCACCATTCACATCATGAGAGCACAAGATAAATCCATCAATAAATAAATTCTCCAATATCGGGGGTCCTTAATTTAACAAAATTCGAGCAGAGTCTCCTTTGTACGGGGAGCTCTACCCTAAAACACAACCAGTGCAATTATACTACAATGACCACACCGGGTCCAAGTACGAATAAATATTGACCACACCGAGTCCATTTACACATCACAAAATAAAATTTCATTCACTATAAGTAATATCCACAATATCATCCCAAAAGAATAGGCCAACCTATGACAATTACATTCCAAAAGAATTACACTCAAACTTAGCAGCGGAATAACATAATACTAGACTATACATGATCTCATAATAAATTCACTAGTCTAGTGCAAAAGAAGCTATATCTCTATATGTACACCTCGGGATCTAGATTTCCCTCGGATGGTGCCTCCCAATACCCCAGCTCGTCAACTCCGAGGTTCTCCTCTAGCACCGTATCTAAAAAATATAATTTGTAGGGGATGAGCACTAAGCTCCGTAGCAACATTCCTCTCAAACTCGAAAAAGGTTTATAAAAACTTATAAAATGACCGGTCTCATTTTACAAATAGCATATATAATCTTTAAAGTAAACAGGGGCATTTTACAACGAATCTCAAGTTTAATTAGCAATAGTAATAGAATTGAGCAATAACAACCAAGTTCCAATAAACATCAATTTCCAAAATATAAACCATTTCTCACACATGATGTAATATTTTCCTCCCTGCATGAGCATCCTTACAAGGAACCTCTCACCCTCAAGGTTTAGTTTCTCAAGCATCATTACAAGGAACCTCTTGAGAAAATCACATACTGTCCTCTTTTGGCATGAGCATCCTTACAAGGAACCTTTCACCCTCAAGGCTTGATTTCTCAAGCATACAAGGAACCTCTTGAGAAAATCACATACTGTCCTCTTTTGGCATGAGCATCCTTACAAGGAACCTCTCACCCTGAAGGCTTGGCTTCTCAAGCATCCTTACAAGGAACCTCTTGAGAGGGAATGAGCATCCTTACAAGGAACTTCTTGATAAGGCATGAGGATCCTTACAAGGAACCTCTCACCCTTGTTCGTCCCAACAACCATACCAGCAATACAAAGTCAACAATTTTCTCGAATAACCAACAATTCTACAAATCCCCAATTTATGAGCCTATCTCAAAAATCTCACAAATTCGGCATGTGACATTTTCAATAACCACTTAAGAAAAATTGTAAGAGATCAACCACAATATTATTTTATCACTCAACACAAAGTTCTAAGGTTCCAACATCAACAATAAAGGAAAAATTTAAGAGGGGAATCCATTACCCTTGAAATCTATGTTTTTGGGATCAAGAAAAATGGGTATCAACCCTAACTTCATGTAAAACATGATAATAATTGCGAGGAAACCAAGAAATAAAGAACTCATAGTAAATACATACTAATGAGAGTTAAAACATGTATATATTATAACCTTAGCCTCAATGAAAGAGAATTGGAAGAAATCCCCTACCTTGAATCCTTAGTTGTGTATTAAGAACTTGAGCTTTGATCTTCCCCACTTGAAAATCCCCCTTGATTTTTTGTTTCTCCCCTTCCTTCTTCCTCTCTAAGACTCTCTCTGTGATAGCATGGATGAAATGATGTAAGCATTTGGAGAAAGTACCCAAAAAAAAGTCTCAAACGCGTAGCCCTCGGGTTGGCCCGTCCGAACGTGTGTTTTTGCCCCCAAGTTTATGCCATACGCGTCCGGACGCGTGTCTATTCCCGTACAGTTGTGGGTTACAGAATACCCTCAACTTCCAGACCATGTTTGACCTATTTAGAACCCGATTTAGAAAATTTTCGTAAAATACACTTTTGTAGTCGTAGATGTCTTCTATCTACTGTCCAAAATTCAGATCACAATGATGTCACAATAAAAACTTATTATTTAAACACGAGGGTAGTATTCAAAATTTTCTTTTACCCAACTTCTCTCTAAAGTGTGTTTTAACATCAACCACATACCCTATTACTTCAAATACATTTTTATCTATACTCTTACTATCTACTTAGTTCATGCATGCATCATTATATATATTAGCATATCAAAATATACCCATGTTAGTATGTAACGATACAAATGTGGGGGTTTACAATCCACCCCCCTTAAATAAAGTTTCATCCCCGAAGCTTACCTTAAGTAGAGAAAAAGTGAGGGTACTTTTCTCGCATTTCCAGCTCCAGCTCCAGCTCTTAAGTAGCTTACTCCACTCCGTGATGTTGCCACAAAACCTTTACCAATATGATGAATTTGTTGCGAAACACCTTCTCCTTGGCATCACGAATCTTCACCGGTTGTTTTTCATATGTTGCTCCATCTTGAATCTCAATATCCTCCAAGTCCACGACATGCGTTGCATCCGATTCACACTTTCTCAACATCGAAACATGGAATACGTCATGTACGCCTAATAATTGAGCCGGTAACTGCAACTGATACGCCGCTTTGTCCACAACTATCAAATGGCCTGATATATCTTGGTGCTAACTTTCCCTTCTTGTCGAATCTAAATAGTCCTTTCTTGGGCGACACCTTGAGGAAAACATAGTCCCCGTCTTGAAACTCCAATGGTCTTCGTATTCTATCCGCATAGCTTTTTTGTTGGTTTTGTGCGATACGTAGTCTCTCCCTGATGAGTTGAATCTTCTCCGTAGTCTCCCGAATAATTTATGGCCCAAAAAAACTACTCTTGCCCGGTTCTAACTGACAAGTAGGCGTCCTAGATGGTCTTCCATACAATGCTTCATACGGTGCCATCCCAATGCTTGCCTGATAGCTGTAGTTATACGCAAACTCCTCCAACGACAAGTGATCACTCCAGCTTCCTTTGATGTCCAACACGCAAGAATGTAACATGTCCTCCACAATCTGTATCACCCTCTCGGATTGGCCATCCGTTTGGGGATGAAAAGTTGTGCTGAAATGTAACTCTGTCCCCATGGCTTGTTGTAGACTTTGCCAGAACCGTGCCATAAACCGAGAATCACAATCCGACACGATAGAAAGCGAAACTCCATGCAATTGGACAATCTCACGGATATACAGCTGGCTCAAAGCCTCGAATGCGTCTGTGGTCTTCATACCTAAAAAATGAGCAGACTTGGTGAGTCTATCCCCAATAACCCATACTGCATTATTCCCATGCGTCGTATGTGATAAACCCGACACGAAGTCCATGGTGATGTGATCCCACTTCCACTCTGGGATAGGCAAAGACTATAGTAATCCTCTTGACTTTTGATGTTCGGTCTTCACCTGCTGGCACACCCCACATCGTGCTATGAACCCTGCCACATCCTTCTTCATACCCTTCCACCAATATTGGCTCTTCATGTCCCTATACATTTTTGTGCTACTGGGGTGGATAGTAAACTTAAAGCGATGACACTCTCCAAGTATCTCTTCCTTTAGGGATGAATCATCGGGAACACATAGCTTCTCCCCATATCTCAATTCTCCGTTTCTCAAAAACCAACCCTCAATAGTTTCTCCATCCTCTAATTTAGCTCGAATCGACGCTAATTCAGGATCCAAGCATTGCAATTCCATAATCCTACGTTGGAGAATAGGTTGAGCCACAAGGTTGAAAAACATGGTCGTGATCCATCTTCTCCAACCCGTAGATCATAATCTCCAAGGGCATCCCTCAACTTCTACTCACCAATAGCAATATTGAGTTCACCTCGAGACTTTCTGCTAAGTGCATCGACAACTACATTCGCCTTCCTCGGATGGTAGTTGAGTGTGAAATCGTAGTCTTCCAAAAACTTAATCCACCTTCTTTGGTGGAGATTCAAGTCCTTCTGCGTGAAGATATACTTGAGACTACGGTCAGAAAACACTTGGAATTTCTCTCCATACAAATAACACCTCCATAACTTAAGAGCAAAGACCATAGCGGCAGGCTTTAAGTCATGGTTAGGATAATTCTACTCAAGAATCTTGAGTTGTCTCGAGCCATATGCAACTACCTTGCCTCCTTGCATTAACACGCATCTGAAACCTCGTAATGAGGCATTGGTGTAAATATCGGATCCTTCCCCACTGCTTAGAATGATGAGGACAGAAGTTGTTGTTAACCTCTCCTTCAAGGCGCGAAAGTCTAGATCACACGCTTGAGTCCATAAGAACTTCTCTCCCTTCTTCGCAAGGTGAGTCAGCGGCATCGCTAGCTTGGAGAACCCTTCCACAAACCTCCGATAGTAACCTGCTAAACCTAAGAAGCTACGTATTTCGGTCACATTCTTCGTTGGTTCCCATTTCATCATGACCTCAATCTTTGCAGGATCAACAACTACCCCTTGCTCGGACACAACATGACCAAGGAATTTACTTCCTTCATCCAAAACTCGCATTTACTCATCTTCGCATATAACTTGTGTTCTCTTAATGTTTGTAGCACAATAGAGAGATGACGTACCTGTTCCTCTTGAGTCTGTGAATAAATCAATATGTCATCAATAAACACAATGAAAAATTGATCAAGGTACGATCGGAATACCCTGTGCATCAAATCCATGAAGGCAGCTGGAGCATTAGTCAATTCGAACGGTATCACCGTATACTCGAAATGACCATACCGGGTACAGAAAGTAGTCTTAGGAATATCTTCCTCCTTTATCCGTAATTGATGATATCCTGTGCGAAGATTAATCTTGGAGTAATACTTCGAACCCCTCAATTGATCAAATAAGTCATCGATTCGTGGCAAAGGGTATTTATTCTTCACTGTAACCCGATTCAATCTCCGGTAATCCATACACAACCTCAGTGTTTCATCCGTTTTCTTCACAAAGAGGACTGGAGCTCCACAAGGTGAAGTACTCAAACGGATAAACCCAGTATTTATTAAATGGTCCAACTACTTCCTTAGCTCCTTCAACTCCAAAGGTGCCATACGGTAGGGAGCCATGGATATGGGTTCGGTTCCCGGATAGAGGTCAATCTTGAACTCAATCTCTCGATGGGGAGGCAACCCAAGTAAATCATCTGGGAAGACATCCAAAAAATCTGATACTATCATCACCACATCCCTATGGAATTTATCCCGATTGTCTCCCATCAAACTAGCTAAGAAACTTAAATGAATACCCGCATTTGCTTTCAAGAATCTACTACCAATAGTCGGAAATGGATGGGAATAACTTCGGTCATTGATGAAACTGAAGGTTACTCCTCCCGATAAATGAAACGTAATCCGTTTGCAAAAACAATCCATTACCGCCTGGAAAGCCGACAACAAGTTTATCCCGAAGATAACGTCATACCCCTTCATATCTAAAGCAACCAAATCCACAATTAATTCGTGCTCCCCAACACGAAGCACACAACCCTTGCAGACCCGGCTGGTACCCAACCGTTCTCCCGTAGGCAAGTCAATATTCAATGCATGCACTAGCTTCTCGAAACCCAAACCCAAACTACTAGCATATGTAGTGCATATGAATGAATGTGTACCACCGGGGTCAAATAAGATTCGGGCCCAAGATTTATAAAGAAGCATAATACCTTCCATTACGGCATTTGAAGCATCCTCCTCCGGTTGAGTCAAAGCGAAGACCCTTCCTTGATTGGGGCCACCGGGGGCTTGAGCTTGGGACTGTCTCTACTGTGTTGGCCTTTATATAGTTGGCCTGTTTGCTAGTATTTGCCCTGATGTTTGAATAGTCCCATGAGCTGGAAAAATCGGACAATGCACCCGAATATGTCCCACACCTCCACATGCAAAGCAGGATCGTGGGGTAGTGCTTGTTCCCTCTGGTACACCATCAGCCCCTCGCGCTATCTGCGGTCTAGTACCCACTGCCTATTCTGGGCGACGATAACGTGCCACTGTCTGAACTCCACTACTGTCAGCCCCAGTCCGGATCGGACCTCCCCTCATGTAGTTTTGTTACCACTGAGAGTCGTCGATGTCCCTCTCCACTAAGGCAGCTCTGTCAACAATATCCCCATAATCTTGAGAGCCACAAACTTCTCTCGGATGATCGGCCTCAAGTCCTGCTCAAAGCGCTTGGCCCTGTTAGCCTCGGTAGAAATAAACTCCGTAGCATAATAGGATAGCTCATCACACTTCTTCTCGTACTCAGCCAAAGTCAGGCTGCCTGATCGTAAGGTAAGAAAATCGGTCTTCATTCGGTCTCGGACGGATTCTGGAAAGTACTTGTCTTGAAAGATTTGGTCGAACTCCTCTCAAGTAAGCACATCAATGTTCCTCCTTCTTTTCACCGATTCCCACCAATGATCGGCCTCTCCATCAAATAGGTATACCACCAAGCCAACCCTAAGGTCCTCGGTGACTCCCATACCGTCAAGGACTTTCTTCACCCGGTGGATCCACCTATCCGCATCCAAGAGATTAGAGCTTCCATGGAAAGTAGGCGGGTGTTGCCTGAGAAATTTTTGAAGAACTATCATCCTTCAATTGCCGTTCTCGTTGCCCGGCTCTTAAGCTAAAGGAGGAGCTCCTCCATTGTGATGATTATTTCCATTCTGGTGTTGTAACGGAGTGGTGAGCTCCTTCAAGCATTGATAAATGTCGTTCATGGCATCGAGAGGTGGTGGTGGTGGTGGATTTGCTTGACCTCCACGACCACGCCCACGTCCATGCCTCGTCCTTGTCTGTCGTCCATCCTACACATCAATTCACAATTTAGTTTCATTGATGTACAAGACATCTTAAATATCTCTTTAATCTAAAGCATAAGGTTCATATAAAATGAGACCAACAATTTTCTTCAACGTAATCCTACTTCCCTAGTGGTAATCCATAACCAAAAGCTCCCATGTAAGACCTAAAGCCTAGGCTCGGATACCAAATTTGTAATACCCCAAAATACAACTCGAAAGCATTACTAGCTACTCACCATTCACATCATGAGAGCACTAAATAAATCCATCAATAAATAAATTCTCCAATATCGGGGGTCCTTAATTTAACAAAAATTTGAGCAGAGTCTCCTTTGTACGGGGAGGTCTACCCAAAAATACAACATGTGCAATTATACTATATTGACCACACCGGATCCAAGTATGATAAAATATGGACCACACTGAGTCCATTTACACATCACAAAATAAAATTTCATTCACCACAAGTAATATCCACAATATCATCCCAAAAGAATAGGCCAAGCTATGGCAATTACATTCCAAAAGAATTACACTCAAACTTAGTAGTGGAATAACATAATACTAGACTATACATGATCTCAGAATAAATTAACTAGTCTAGTGCAAAACAAGCTATATCTCTATATGTCCACATCAGGATCTAGATTTCCCTTGGATGGGGCTGACCATTACCCCTTCACGTCAACTCTGATGTTCTCCTCTAGCACCGTATCTAAAAAATATAATTTGTAAGGGGTGACCACTAAGCTCTGTAGCAACATTCCTCCCAAACTCGAACAAGGTTTATAAAAACATATAAAATGGCCGGTCTCATTTCATAGATAGCATATATAATCTTTGAAGTAAAACATGGACATTTTACAATGAATTTCAAGTTTAATTAGCAGTAGTAATAGAAAAAAACAATAACAACCAAGTTCCAATAAACATCAATTTCCAAAATATAAACCATTTTCCACACATGATGTAATATTGTCTTCCCCGACATGAGCATCCTTACAAGGAACCTCTCACCCTTAAGGTTTAGTTTCTCAAGCATCCTTACAAGGAACCGCTTGAGAAAATCACATACTGTCCTCTTTTGGCATGAGCATCCTTACAGGGAACCTCTCACCCTCAAGGCTTAATTTCTCAAGCATCTTTACAAGGAACCTCTTGAGAAAATCATATAATGTCCTCTTTTGGCATGGGCATCCTTACAAGGAACCTCTCACCCTCAAGGCTTGGTTTCTCAAGCATCCTTACAAGAAACCTCTTGAGAAGGAATGGACATCCTCACTAGGAACCTCTCACCCTTGTTCATCCCAACAAGCAATACAAAGTCAATATATGAGCCTATCTAAAAAAATTTCCCAAATTTGGCATGTGGCATTTTCAATAACCACTTAAGAAAAATTGCAAGAGATCAACCACAATATTATTTTATCATTCAACACAAAGTTCTAAGGTTCTAACATCAACAATAAAGGAAGAATTTAAGAGGAGAATCCATTACCCTTGAAATCTAGGTTTTTGAATCAAGAAAAATGGGTATCAACCCTAACTTCATGTAAAACCTGATTTTAATTGCTAGGAAACCAAGATATAAAGTACCCATAGCAAATACATACTAATGAGAGTTAAAATATGTATATATAATAGCCCTAGCCTCAATGAAAGAGAATAGGAAGAAATCCCCTATCTTGAATCCTTAGTTGTGTATAAAGAACTTGAGCTTTGATCTTCCCCACTTGAAAATCTCCCTTGATTTCTTGTTTCTCCCTTCCCTTCTTCCTCTGTAAGACTCTCTTTATGATAGTATGGATGAAATGAGGTAAGAATTTGGAGAAAGTATCCAAAAACAAGTCTCAGACGGGCAGCCCTCGGTTTGACCCGTCCGGACGCGTGTTTTTGCGCCCAAGATTCTGCCATACGCGTCCGGACGTGTGTCTATTCCCGTTCGGATGCGGGTGAAAGAATACCCTCAACTTCCAGACCAAGTTTGACCTTTTTAGAAGCCGATTTAGAAAATTTTTGTGAAATACACTGTTGTAGCCCTAGATGTCTTCTATCGACTGTCCAAATTTCGGATGAAAATGATGTCACAATAAAAAGTTATGATTTAAACACTAGGGCAGTATTCAAAATTTTCTTTTACCCAACTTCTCTCAAATATATTTTTATCTCCGCTCTTACTATCTACTTAGTTCATGCATGCATCATTAAATATATTAGCATATCAAAACATACTCATGTTAGTATATAATGATATGAATGTGGGGTTTATATAATCGTATTGGGAGACTTATTTATATTGACAGATTTATTTGTATTGGGAGATGATTTTGATATATAAAATTTTATTGGGATAATTAACACTATGTTATTTTTATTTGGGTGTTTTTGTGTCAATACACATCTCCCAAAAGGAGAAAAAATTGGGACACTTCAAATGGTATGGGTGCACTAATTGAGTGTTTAGGGATTCTTTGTGTGCTAAGTTGCTTCCGGCTTTTGGGAACTTACATGAAGGTTCCCTTATTGGTAAACATATTGCATATATGTTTAACTCGTGAAGGATGTAAAAAATAATAATAATGTGCCCTAGAAATCAAGAGCTTGAGGAATTTGGAGGACGACATTCTTTTAAGGAGGGTAGATTGTGAGGTCCCAAATTTTTAGAAGTAGTTTAAGCATAATTATGTGGAATAATTGCAAAATAATTTAGTAGATGGACTTTTGTGTATGAAAATAGTATTGGATTGATTTTGAAATCACTTAGGAATTTGGGGGGAGGCAAGCATAATTATTAAATTTGCACGGAACACCTTTACATATGTCAAGACATAAGGTGGGTGGGTCATTTTTTTAAAGTCAAGTACTTGTGTGTGTGCATGTCGGGTGTGTGTGTGTGTACTTTAATGTACAGTAAAGTGTGTGTGTTTAAAACACAAACTAGTGTGTGTGTGTTCTGGTTTGTTGAAACCGTGAGTGAGGGAGAGTAAAAGAGAGGGAAGAAAAATATATGTGTTTGTGTGCGTTAAGCCAAGAGTAGAGGAGGAAGAGAGGGAGAGAGAAAATAAATATTGGTGGGTGTTTTTAGCTCAAACCGAGATGAAGTATAAAAAAATGAAAATCAGAGTTATCGAATTCGAATAATGATTCTGAGGTATGGGGTGGTAGGTAATATGCTCTCCTTAAATCTCTTTGCAAAGAGTATTTCTTTGATTATCCTCTGATTTGTATTTCAACTTGTGTTATTGTTATTTTAGAATTTCGATTGAATATCAATGAATATTTTGATCTCATTGATTGTGTTATGCAGATATTGACACGGAATCATGACAGTCAATAACCGATGCATCATCAGCCAAGAAACCCTGCATGACGTGTGATATGCAAATCTTATATTTGTATCAGATAAATGAGATAGTTTGTGATACTCGATTATTTTTTATTCAATGTCATTAAACTTATTTTTCATCGTCACATTGTATACTTCCTCGCTTTATTTAATATTTTCAGGTTAATTTTAGAGAAAAGATCGGAACAAGATAATCAGAGTATTAAAGACGAGGAGATGTCGATGTAATTGATGTTTTAATCGTATTGGGAGATTTATTTATACTGACAGATTTATTTGTATTGGGAGATGATTTAGATAAATAAAATTTTATTGGGACAATTAGCGCTCTGTTATTTTTATTTTGGTATTTTTATATCAATTAACGTCTCCGAAAAAGAGAAACAAAATCGGGGTGTTACAACATTGGCTAGGAGGGTGGAGGCTATGGAATTTAAAAAGGTTAATGAAGTTGACATTGTACCTATTGGGAAATTTGTAGCATTTGTGAAATTCTTGGACACTCCATAAAGGAGTGTCTAATAACTCCTGTTCTAAAAGAAGTTTTTGCATGATCAAGCAAATGTTGTAAATACTTTTTCAAAGCTTTATAACAACTCATATTCTAATACATATAACTCTGGGGGGAAAATCACCCTAATTTTAGCTGGAGGGGTGAAAATCATGCATCACAAATACCTCAACAAAGTTTCTCTAATTTTGTTCCATACACTCCACCCCCAAAGAGGATTTTTTAGAAGTTATTGTCACAATTCATGCAAAGTAAGACAAACTCCAATAATCAAACCACTCAGGCTATTAATGATATAAGGAGTACACTCACTAAATTGACCACTGCCCAATGTCATCAAGAGAAAGATAAGTTTCTAGCTCAACCCCAACCGAATTTGCATGGTCAATTTAATGTGAATAAGACTTGCACATCTAAAGTTATTCATGATAAGGTAAAGTCTATCACCACACTTTGTAGTGGGAAAGTAATAAACAAAACTATTCCTACTAAAGTTCAAGAATATGATGAAATTTCAAAACCTATGGAGAATGGTGATTATCTTGACCAATCTGAAATCATTAAGCCTGAGAGGTATCTAACATCTACACCATTCCCACGTAGATTACTTACTATTGTCAAGTCAAATCTGCATTGTGATATGTTGGAAATTGTTAAGTAGGTAAAGATCAACATCCCCTTATTTATGCAAAATTTTTGAAAGATTTGTGCATTGTCAAACATAAATTAAATGTGCAAAAGAAGACACTTTTAACTGAGAAGATTTCCTCCATCATACAACATAGGACTCCATCAAAGTATAAAGACCCTAGTTGCCCCACTATTTCTTGTGTTATAGGCAACAATAAAATTGAACAGGCTTCATTGGATTTGGGAGCTAGTGTCTGTTTGCTCTCTTATTCAGTATATGAGTAATTAGGTTTAGGAGAGTTAAAGCCTACTTTTGTTACACTTGAATTGGCTGACCGTTCAATAAAAATACCGAGGGGTATGGTAGAAGATGTATTGGTCCAAGTTGGAAATTTTTACTTTCCTATGGATTTTATAATTTTAGATACACAACCTGTGCTATGTTATAATACTCAAATTCCTATCATATTGGGCAGACTATTCTTGGCTACCTCAAATGTCCTAATTAATTGCAGGAATGGTGTGATGAAATTATCTTTCAGTAGAGTAGTTGTAAAACCTGAGCATTTGTGCGTACAAATAAAATATATATATATATATATAGGGAATTATTTTTATATAATTAATGTTTTATTATGTAAATAGAAAAATTATTATAAAAAAATTGAGTTATTTACGAAAATGCCATTGCATGCCTTCCCTTTCCAAGGTGCTGCCTGGTAGCACAAGGACTCACCTCAGCCTTCTCCAGCCTTCTCAAACCTTCTAGAGGGGTTGAGGAGATGTATTAAGACCTTAGCAACTATCTGGATAAGGAGAACCGACAAGAGAGGAGAGAGGAAGAAGAGAAAAGCTAGAGAGAGAAACTCAAAATTTGGAATTTTTGATTTGTGGAAGAAGCTACTTCGAACGATCAGAGGTATGCTACAAGGTTAATTTGATGGCTAGGAATATCATGGTAGCATTAGAATTGCATATCATGTACTGTAATTGCTTGATTTCATGTTTTAAATTTTTGGGTTCTAGATGTTTATGAAACGGGTTTGATATTTGAGCATGATTTGGGTTAATTGGTTGGTATGGCTGAGTTTGAGAGGTCTTGAGGAGTTTTTTGGTGTTGGATTCGTGGGTTGTCGTGGTCTATGGTGGTGTAATGGTTGTGTGAGGGTTTTGAGAATGTGAAAATATGATTTTAATAAAAACTTATTTAAACTTTGAAAGGGGGCTTGGGTCTAGCTAATATGGGGTCAAGGAATCCATTTATGATCTCAAAATTGGATTTGGAGGTCGTTTGGGGGGTGAAACGAGCAGTTGCAAGTCTGGACATAAACTAAAAACTTTATTTTTTGTTAACTTTGACCTCTTTATTTTATGGGTTTAAGCTTAATTCAAAGCTTGAAAATTATGGGGTATGTTAGAGTGATGTGTGGTGAGTGTTTAGGTTCAAAAATTAGGTGAAAAAGTGTACTGAGTATGGAGAAATGGAGAAATAAGGGTAAGAAGTAGGGAGGTTATGCTGGTAGAAGGAAACTAGGGTTTTTGGTCAAGGTACCCAAGGAAGAAGGTGAAGGACACTAGTGCACCCCATCGGCGCGTGAGGGCGTGTCTGACATCCGATTGACCTCTGGTTGGTCCCAAAAGTTCCATAACGTCTGTACGGAGGTCCCGGTAAATTTCAAGTCGATCCGACGATCGGATCTATATGAGGAATAAAATGACTGTTTTGACCTCCGGGGTCAATTTGACCTAGTTTTAAGTGATTTTGAGGAAATAAATTTTATATTCAAATTTAGGTAGGTTAATTGAGTATGTGTATTAAATTTCATCGAAAAATAACATTGTTTAATTTTTGGCTATTTCAGATCAAAATACCGAGCTGGTAGGGTTTCTCAATTCCGGAACAGGCGATGATTTTTGAAACTTGTTTCTAAATTATTCCATATGTTATTTATGATGATTTAGAATGTTTAAAATATATGATTGGGTGTTTTAAATATTGACGTGAATTCGGACCCCGATTAGGGTTTTTAAGTGCGGTTTGCACTATTGTTTGAAAATGATCATATTACTCATATTGTTTGCATTGATTGAAACTCCGGGATCCTTTTTAATGAAAATATAAGTGAACACTGGTCGAGTGGCAAAAGGGTTTACATTCTAGTTTGAGACCGTAGAGGGTACACAATGAGTTTATAAATGCCTGGGTGGCCCTGTTGGTCTTCGGACTTGGGTACTGAATTGGATCGTATTGACTTGGGAGCGTATCTTCCTTGGGGAGAAAGTCCCCTAAATTATTGAATCATATGGATCGTATTGACCCTGAGTGGACTATTAGGATGAATTACCCACCAATGTAGCACTGTACTCGAATTTGTGAACTCTCTTTTACAGTTTTGTTTAACTACTACAGTTTCAAATGAAATGATGTTTTTCTTGACGTATATGTATCAAATGCTTGTTTAGATTTCTGCCCAATCATGTTAACCTATGTTATTTTTAAACTCGGTTGCTTGGAAATTGAGTCAGTCTACTGAGTTGTTGATGCTCACCCTACATTACTTTCCCTTTTTCAGATACGACGAAGCTAAGAGAGGTGTACATAATAACCATCTAAGGTTTTTGTATATATTAGAAAGATGTATCCAAAGTTTGTAGTAGAATAAATGAAAACCTAATGTGTAATGTATACTTAATTAGATATTAGTTTGTAATAGTCTGAAATATGTTAGTGTAAAAGTATTGCATATGTTTTTATAATAAGTTGTGGTTTGTATATTGTGGGTTATTATGCTATGTTACGTGACGACTCGATATGATAATGTTCTGTGGATTAAAGTAACACCTGTCACATGTCGTGTCGATTCGGGGTGTTATAGTAGCCTTTGTAGGATATACTCTACTAGGCGTTGGCTCACCCTATATGAGAAACATTTCAGGTGTGGGTCATACGCTGGCGGACGACTCATAATCGAGGCCCCATGGTTGATGAAAAGCCGACTTGTAGCTTTTAATTCATTTTGTTGTAAAACTAGACTTGTAAGTTGTTTTGGGGGCATGGAATATGTGCAAAAGAGTTGTAAATTCAACTTTAACTACGGTTAATGCATAAATGGACCCGGTGTGATCATGGTTTTATATTGGGCCTCGGATGGGTCATATGATTATATAATTGCACATGTTACGTTTTGGGTAGAGTTCCCCATACAAAGAAGACTTTGCCCAATTTTTGTTAAATTAAGGATCCCGGTAAATGGGGCATAATGACGTGATATCCAGTTACTAGGTCTCCACGGATAATCCGCGGGTTGATGGGTAATCAACGGACCCCCATATTTTGGGGTGTCAAGGAATGCATTCTTTTTACACAATATTGTTGACATTTTACAACAATTTGTTCTACAAAAAGAAACTTTTTAAAATTAAAATTAATAAAATCCTTGGTAAGTTCGATAATGTATCTTATTTCGACTTAATAAATTAAAAAAAAGCTTTTGATTAGACTTTTAACCAATTTTAATTTTTTATAATGACTACTACACAATGATTTTGTGTTGTCCAAGAAACTGCTACTATCAAGAGGATTCATTGTAATTCAATACAAAAATTGGGAACTTTGTTTAATCAAATAAGCAAACGTTTCATTTTCATAGAAAACCAAATGCTTTTTAGCAGTGAATGGTCCACAATTCAAACTCATCGCTAGCTAGCATTGACATGAAAAAATTCACTGAATAAACAATGAAAAATACTGATAGAGGACAAGCCTTGGTGTAGGTATACGTATGTTCGATCTTGATCAGTGAGTCAAAGATTTGAGTCGTGAAATTAGGAATGTTAAAATATAATATAACTCGTTAACATGATATCAAATTAGAGGGTTTCAATCTTCATTCAACCACATGTTTAATAACTGAACGAACCTAACACAATTAATAAACGAATTGGGTATGAGTAAATCAACTCAAAAAAATACACGACACGACTCGTATATATACCGATTATATATGACTTGATTCGTTAAATACAAAATAATAAATGTTTACTTCATTTTTTTAAAAAAGGGATTGTTTGGTAAAATTGACAAAAAACGGACTTCATGAAAAATAAATTTTCTTAACGGACTTAAGTCCACATAAGTCTATATTAGGAAACTGGCCTCTAAATTTTCCTTTTTATAATGAGGATTCATTAAAATTCAACGGCGAAAAAGGGAACTTTCTTCGATTAGACAGACACATGTTTAATTTTCACAAACTAAAATAGATTGAACCCTAGTATTGTTGTCATTCAAATGATAATATCAACACATGAATTTAGAGTTGAGGTAAAAAAATTCTCTTGATGAACTATGTTTTCCATTGTATTGTCTACAAATGCAAATCCTTGAAGGAACCTTGGGGTTGGATGCAACCCCACTTCTAAAACTCCCTCTGGAATCATAACTACCTGCCCAATAATTGGCCTATCCTTTTCATCATCTTAAAATGCACCAACAATCAACTTTGCAAGCTCTTCTACATCAGCATTACCATCCAATTTTCGATCCAAAAAGGTCACTACTTCTTCACCTTCATTCATTTTATTCGCAATCCAGGCGGGAAAGTAGTAGTCCATCCCATCATTTGAGAAGTCTCTATTTCTCCTTCCTGATATAATTTCAAAGAGCGGCATTGCATAGTTGAAAACATATTCTTTTAGTCTGATAGCTTCGCCTGAAATCCATTCCGGGGCAAGATATCCTATGGTTCCTCTTATGGTTAACAAAACAAGGTTAATTCTAGGCCAAGTAGCTTTGCAAGGCCAAACTTAACCACTTTGGTGTGGTAATCAGCATCCAGTAACATGTTCTCGGGCTTAATCCCACGATGTATGATATAATCCCTACACTTGTCGTGGAGATAAGCCGATCCTTTTGCAGTCCCAACTGTAATGTTATACCACGTTTTTCAATCTAAAACACCTGAATCTTTCCAAAACAAGTGTGATTCTAGAGAACCATTTGACATGTAGTGAAAGACTAGAAATCTTTCCATACCTTTGATGCAAAAACCACGTAGACAGACAAGGTTAATATGTTGGATCATATTTATTGTCCTCAATTATGTGCGGAACTGCCCTTCTCCTTCCTGCTCCTCTCCTTGCTTAATATTTTTATGTCACTTCAAAGATATGGCAGCAGAGTTTGGTAGTGTCCCTTTGAAAAAAAAATCAAAACCCCCTTCCCTAAGTTTTTCAGAGGAATTCTTTGTCGCCCTTTTTATATCCTTGTGCTTGAATAGCACCAAAGAATCATCAACTACCTCATGTGTCTGTTGCATGCCTTCTCCATGTTGTTACACTTACAATGCCAAAGACAACAAAGAAGCCTCCAACTGCACCAACAATGATCCATGCATTTTTAGCAGTCATTTTC
The DNA here is from genome assembly GCA_023539305.1 of Ilex asprella. NCBI lineage: Eukaryota > Viridiplantae > Streptophyta > Magnoliopsida > Aquifoliales > Aquifoliaceae > Ilex > Ilex asprella. The sequence goes on from CM042197.1 coordinate 24,268,840, forward strand.
TTTTTCTTGGTTGTTATTTCCACCAGCTTGGATGCTGGAATTCTTACATAGAAATCCCTTCCGATGTTATCATCCAGTGAGAGTTTCTACATCGGTTCGTGAAGAGTGAACATATTTGCTTTCCAAACCAAACACTCATTATCATAAGCATAAGTAGAGCAAGAACAGATCCACAAGCAAGTTGATTTGCATTGTTCAATGTTCCCCTAGTGTCAATAACACTACATTCAATGGAAAACGCGTGTTTTGAATCATGAAGAACTTGTCATTTCCTCCTTCGTTGCTTTGCAAAGGAGTTATCCTCACACAACCCTCTATGTGATTTTCCAATTCCCAATCTTTCAATGATCTCGATTCAAATCCTTGCACCCAATTGCAAATAGGGTCACTCTCCTAGTTGCAGCTACTAAATGCACCATAGAAGGCATAAACTTGGCATTGTAGAGGTGGTTGACTCCAATACTCACTCCAAATTATGCAGTCCTTTCCCCAAATGAATTGTCGAAGCTGGCCACTAGAATCAATCACAAATCTAGTGAAAGTGGTAGGGAAACCAGCAACATAAGTGAAGTAGCTCTTATTCTCATTAGACTCATATGTGAGGCTTCTTATATGCCAAGATGAAACTTAATTTAGATACATGTTATTTGATATTGTGTGGTAGTGTTTGAATTTTGAAGTCAACTGATAGTTTCAGGGAAAGATGGAAAGAAGATAAAGGGTGCTCTAGTATCTGACTATATTGCCAACAATAGACAGTAGTTGGATAAGAATTCCAAATTTGCCGCTATTTTGGAATACAAATAAAATGAAACAAAAAAGCTAGGAAACAAATAACCAATTGACATAGTGGGTAGACATAGTCAAGAGGACCCAAATGAGAAGTTGTGAGTTGAGTTCGGAAATTAACTTTCCTAAAATGAAAGTAAGATTGTCTACCACTTACCCTTCAAAGATGCAGCTATAGCTAAAAATCTTGTATCTACTGGCAAGATATTCAAAATAACTTGTTATCTACTGGCTTACGATTGGAACATAATTACTTAAGGCTCAACTTCGAACTTATCCAATATAAACAGGCCCAATCTCCAGTCTCTAATTGTAATTCCATAGCAAAATCAAATTGATATGATATTACAGTCAATTCAACTTAACCCCTGGATCACCATGTAATATGGACCAAACAATGTTATCATGCATAAGACTTCCATGTATAACAGAATCTATAAGAAAAAATTTATAACACTTGTTGGACTTTGTAGAGGTTATTTCCTGAACTCATACAAGCTTGTGAGATCTACAAGTAATTATTGGCCTTTCTATTTCTAACCATAGTTTTTTTCTTCGTTTTGCAAACCAAAGGGCAAAGGTGCATCTATTAGACAAATCTCTGAATTTATACTACTGAGCCCACATTACCAAGCCCAGATCATACTTGCACTGGATATCATCTCCACCTCAAATTAATGAATGCTTGGAATCAAATTAATGACTTCCATTGTCAACCAAGCTCCTACACAAAATGTTAGAGGTAGAACTCGACAAAGTCAAAGATAATGTCTTGCTTGACTTATGTCTTCCAAAACAAACACAAAAGTCCATCATTTGGATGCCCTCCCACTTAAACGTACAACTTTCCCTGGACTTGTCCCACCAAATGAGCGATGTGGCTTCGAGTCTCGTCCATGAAGTTATTCCACCCTCGTGTCATACACATAACAAATACCAATAATTCTTCGACATGGACTTGAGAAGCTTACACAATCAGTTGCAAGTGAGTTAAAGGAAAGTGAAGCTATATTATTCACATGAGAAGTTAATTACAGCAGTTTCTAAAGGAATATAACTTTTAACGTCCCTACAAATGGAAGATGACAAAGTGCAGGCATTGATAGTTTAACTTAGGTTGCTCTGCATGAATGGGCAAAACCAAAGAAATCTTTCATGCCAAAGACTAAACAAAAGACCCAACATTAGCACATAAGATTGGAAAGAACTGAGAATCACTTTTCTTAGGGCATGATAACACGTTTTAAAACCAGGTATCATTTGATGTTGGTTGTCAGCCTTACAGGATGCTCTTCTATTTCAATTTGGTGACCCAGACACCAACTTATCTTACAAAATATGGGGGAAGATGTGGGATTCATTTCAAGATCCTATACAATCAATTGTCACAAGTCACATTATTTACGGTGATCCTCATCTTGATAATATGTTTATTCTTCAGAAATTAAGAAAAACACAAAAAATTCATTCAGTTTCATCAGGCCATCAGTAATCCCCACGAGTGATCCTATCCATATTCACCATCTTTACTGAGATCTATTGTTGCAAAAAGTGAAGTATGCCCTTGAAATGAAATGAATTGAATCGTTCAATAAATTCATGTCCTTCCACTAACAAAAACTACATTCTATGATCAAAACATGGATCAAGAAATTATTTTAGTTAGGTTAATCATAATAACACCTCTCTATTCAGTATGAGTGACTGGTGTGAAATGGAACCACTTGCCCATTATTCGTGTCATTCAGATAGAGGATGGCAACCACTTAAGTGTTACACCAGCAAACATTGGAATAACATTCATAGATGCATATGGAAAAGATTCGGGTACCTTCAATGGGTTCTTGTTCAATTTAATTTTTGATGTGTTTCTCGGAAGCTCATAGAAGTCTAGCCCATTAAAGCTTGTTAATGCTTCTAGCTTGTTAAGTGCACCAGCGTAAGCAAACACAAATTCTTAACATTGCTGGTATGAAAAAATTAGTAGTCAAGCATGTTGTTACATTTCATTGACATTCAAAGTTGGAAACATATTACAACATATGGCCAAAAAACATAATTAAGATTGTTCAAATTAACCAGGAAATGCACATATGATCATATCAATCAACAATAAAATATTATAAGAACAAATTGTGGTTACAAATAGCTACTGCATCTGACATAATTTTCATTCATAAATTTATCTCCCTGCTGCTAGAACTTAGTGCGAGACCATTGGAAAAGGAGACACTATCAAAAACATTCTGAGTAGTAAATCCACAAAGCTCTATGGTTTCAAAAACTACACATAGTCAAAAACATGATTTTTCGTTTGGAAAATTAGAAATTGACGGCACTAGAAACTCTCAGATTATCTAATATTAGCAATACAAGTCAACTACTCAGAAGGTCCTTGACAAATCAAGTTAGTTAGAGCCTATAACTCTTTATCCCAAAACAAGCTATCTTATAGAAGACAACTAACACAAGCCTACTCAACAAATCTCATAAGGCTTGTAAGCATTGCAACTAATAAAAAAAAAAGACTACAAGACTAGACTAGTAGTGGAGTGGTCTTTGTTGGTTAGATCCAAGAATACTGCAACTAAGAAAATGAGAGAGGTGTTCCAAGAATGGGAAGGAGGAGAATATCTCAGGCTCAAAGTCGTAGTTGTGCACACCCTCTAATTCCACGCGTGTGTATATATGGTGGATTGGTGGGGATTGTTTTACTTTTCTTTTCTGTTGGAGTTGGTGTTAAGAGTTTCATTCTCCATAAAACTACATGCACCAAAATTCCTACACCAAATGATGTGGCTAAATTGCAGTCATTTTATGTTTAGTGGTAGTCAATGAGACCCAATAATGCAATACATTGATTTGGAGAAAAAAATTTGGTGAAATATTTGGTGAGTGAAACATCGTTTTTCCATTATTGATCAAGAGTAAGTGCCCATATAACAAACAACTAGTCAATGTGGCTATTCCTTTTCTAGTATTGCTGGGCCAATTGTCTTTTTTACTCAAAACACTTGCAAACTCATCTTTTAATTTTAAGCATTTCTGGTCATTAAGTTCAATTACCAAACAAAATTCTCAGGAGCTAAAAGTAATGCTAAATGAAAAGCTAATGTTGATGAGAAAATTGTCACAAACATTGCGGACAGTTGGACAAAAACTACCTCTTCAAAAACCTTGGTATAAAGTGACAAGGCAACAGGAGCATTGCAGATTCTAGCACATCCACAAGGACATTCCATTTTTTGTCTCTCGTGAGGAGCACTATCAGTTCCAAGGAAAAATCTTTTACTTCCACTAGTCATAGCAGAGAAAATAGCCTGTCCTAGATGAGGAACAAATTATCAAATTCAGAGAGAGACATTGCATGAAAATATCCATAAAAAGGGAAAATTATATAGGACTTATTTACTTTTTGACCGTGGAAATTTTTTTGATTTTTTAACTACACAACTTTACTCGCATTTGTTGTCTATAGTTATAGAATTAAAATGTTTCCAGTTAATACTAAGATGCGATACCATACTTATTTCCCTTTATTCTTTTACAGATACTATTTTACCTCATCCAAAAGTCCATTCTTTATTTTTTCATGGTATTTTAAGTCTTTGTAGAATATTGTAAGAGCCAAAGCCTTTCTACCTTCTTTCAGGATGTATTTCACATTCAAACCACTGCCAACATTAATAGGAGAATTTTGCTAAACTAAAGACAAGTAGTTTACCTTAGGAGATGGTCCAAAACTTCCAATCAACACTGTTAGATCACTATTTACTGCCTCGTATGCACAAGTACTTTTGTAGAGCAAAATTATACCCACAAACGTTTTCGGGACAATGTGTACCACTGATTGATAATGAAATTACAAGCATGAAAAATAGAAAATTCCCATTATTATGCACTACCCAAGTGCTTATTTTCAAGTAAAATACATATTTCTACCTTATTTTCTGTGGTTCAAACCAAAGGATCAAAAGTAAATTTTGGTGCGTAGTTTTAGTCACCTAGGAAGATAAACGTTTCAAAAATAAATTGTCATAAAATATCTTGAAACATTCCAAAACATCACAAAAGAATAAGAGTTTTGCCACCTAATCAACCATTCGTTTGGCTTCCATGGAAACTGTACAACCCGGGAAAATTTGAACTTTTTTTGGAAAGGGCAAAATGGTCATTTTACCATAATAATGCCAATTTAAAATACTCATGTTCTAGACCTCCGATGAGAAAACTGAGTTCGCTGTTGGAATCGTATTGTGAAATCAAGTCACCCTAACAAATTTCGTTAAATTTTGAGATAGTCGAATTTTACACGTCGTTCGAGAAGACTGGGTGGCGGATGACCTCACAAAGGTCCCCAAAAATAAAAAATGCAAAAATTACTTACAATTGAATAAAAATTTAAATAAAATTATTTTGAACTTAAACCGGGATGAAATAAATCGTTTCGGGGCAAAAACGGACCCGAATAAGCGGGGGACACTTGGCACGATCTGGGACAAGTCTTGGAAAATAGAAATAGGGCATTAATTGGGATATTTCAGTAGAAATATCCCATTTGTTCATCCATTTCAGCCGCCCAAGAGAGAATGGAGAAAAGAGAGAAAAACTTAGATTTTCAATCTTCTTCAGGCGATTTCCAAAGTTCCGTCGGTCGGAATCCGTCGAGCCAAGAACTAAAGTTCTTCTACAGGACGAGGGCTACACAGCCACACCAAAAAAAAAAAGATTTCACAGAAGATCCAAGAGGAGGATTTTGGGAGATCAAGATCTTGAAGGTTTGGTTGGTGTTCTTGGAGTTCTCCACACTCCATTTGAGGTAGGGATCTTCCTACCTTGGTTTATTCTTTCCTTAGATGTTGGTAGACTAAGGGTTTAATGTTGAATTTAGTCTTACATGTGTCTAATGTTAGGGAAATGAAGAAATGATGGTAGAAAGGGCTTGGGCCAATTTCCAGTTTGTTTTGATGTGTGGGAGTTGCTTGAATAGATTCTTATAACTTGGTGAATCCTAAAGCATGCTATGTGTTACATATTTATGTTGTAAAAGAGTTATGTGATTATATGACTTGGTGCCCTTAAGGTGAATCGCACTTTTTAGAGATCGAATTTAATTAATATTATACACTCAAGTATGAGTGGTCAAATTGTAGTTTTCTCGGTTTTTAAGTCCAAGTATCGATCTCACGAGGAGTTTTAGTAATTAGAACTTAAAATAAAATAAAAATAAAAATAAGGTGTTTGTTTGAAGCAGAATATTGTTTCATAGCTTGTGATGTGAGCTTAATTTTATAATTAGTTTAAACAATTAAATAAAAACAGTGCGTAAATAAAACAGATAATTGACAGGAATATAAAACATACCCTTCAGTTTAAGGGTCTCATATGCTTTATATTGGTCAGTTTCTATAAACACTACCTCACACCAGTTAACTTCCATTTTATTGGAAAGCTAACCGGCATGTCTGATGAATATAAATCATAACACAGCTGCTTCTCAAGCTGTACTAGTTATATCCATGTCGAATGATTAACTTAGGCAAACCAGAAGGATGAGCTGTTTATGAGGAATACTTGAATTATTCATTTGATCTCATGATTGTGAACGCATATATAATAAACCATGACACAACTGCTTCTCAAGCTACACTGGTGGTAATATAACACAGCTGCTTCCCAAACTACACTGAGTACAGATGTGTCATTTGATTAATTTAAGTAAACTCGCAGGTTGTATAGACTATCTTCCAGTATTTTGTCAGATCAGCCGGTTGTAATAAATCATAATACATCAACTTGTCAGATTAACTGTATTTAGATATATCACTGGGTGAGTGATGATTCGCCTTGCTGAAGTGAAGGAGTGGGGTATTTTTAGACACAGGGGAAGTAGGAGGTGGCCATCTGCATGCACTGACTACGAGTGGCCGTCTGGACGGTGGCACCTTGTTGGACTTTGCAACTTGCAATGATGGTGATCCGTTTGTGGTAGATTTACACTTTCATCCTTCGTGCTTTTGAGCTTTGACACTTGGTTCCTTGCTCTTTGGAGTATTTCGGCATTTGAACACAAAACTTTGGATAAAAATTGTAAGAATAACCAATTACCGTACAAACCCTAATCCATACTAATTACTATTTTTTAGGTGCGTTTGTTATACTAATTTGACTTTATTATTAATTCTAATTTCTATATTATATAAGGTTAATCACACTCCCCAACTAAAACTTTACTAGTCCCTAGTAAATTATTAACAAAATGATAGAGGTAAAATCATTTTCGTAGATTTTTTCACGATTGCATTTAGCATATGCAATAAGCCGTTAAACCCCTAGGTGATTCCTAGTGGACAAGTAGTGTCTCGTGAAGGTTTTCAGTGAAGCTACATGCAAACTTCAGTAATTAGGAGTTTATAAGTCATACTTTTTACAAGTAAAATTAAATCAATATTCCTTTCGTTTTGCTGAAGGTCTTCCTTTTTCGGATCACTACAAGATTAACACATGATACTTATATTATTATCTATGTATTTTTACAAAAAATTTGTGTGTGTGTGTTGATTTCTTTTGTTTCAAAAATTACTCAAGAAATATTACCATCTTTCATGGTAGTCTTGATGTCAATCCTTCTCTGAAATGCACTCAGCAAAGAATTTCTATATGTTATAGTGACTACTCTCTTCGTGATTACATGTGATTGGAATATTGTGAGCTAAGCAAACAATATCACATGTAGTATCTGAATCAACAGATGTTGAAATAAAATTGAAATTTGACATAATCTTATGACTGAATATCAACACTATATTATATATATTATTAACATTTTCCTTGTATAGATAGATAGGATAAATACGGATAGATAATTTCTGGGATCAAAAAGGACTTTCTTTAGGTTGTAATGTGGCCATTGGGTTAGGATTTAAGAAATGACGTCTATCGGATTCTAGAGCTACTCTTTATGTTGCAGCACACCTCTTAAAACCTTATATTTATTCTTTTCAATTTTCACTTTCTTGGCTATTTATATATATATATATATATATATTTTAATATAGCCAATATTTTTTCTTTTCCACTTTTTTCTTATTTTTCTGTATTCTGTTGATATAAAAGAGGGTATAAGAAAATTATGTAGCAAAGGTAGGGTTGATATATATTCATTTGGCTTGGGTATTTTTTTAGGTTTTATGAAAAGAATATATGTTTTTCTTTTTCTTCAGGTTCAATCATGGTTCACTAAGGATATAATTTTGTAAAAGAAGTGGTCAAGGCTCATGATTAATGAAACATGGCCTAAGATCATTTTTCAGAAGTCGTATATCGGTATAATTCCTATAGAAGATTTTCAAGGAAAATGTTGATAATATAATCTAACAAGTGTTAATTAAAACAAAATTAATGAGATTATTCAAAGAAAATTTACCGTAGAAGCGAAGATGTTTGTTTGAGTAGATGTAAAATTCCTCTACCAGAAAGATCGGCTCAAATTCTTCAATTGGTTATACATATCCACTATATATACAAAGAGTGTAATATTTCAACAAGGTTTCTAGAAATAAAAGAAATCTATTCGTGCTTTATAAGAATAAGTTTTAACAAAAATATTAACATAATTTATAACTATAATATGAAAATCCCGTATGATAAGATTAAGGTTATTTTAACAAAATATAGGAATATTAATCTAATTTAACTGCAACTTATATGAAATATTTTCCTAACTTAAAATATCAGTTCTAATTGGGAACAAAAATTAAATTTAAACATACCTAGGTGCAAACATACCTGAGTTCACTTTATGAGTTTACATATTGGTTTAAAACAAGCAGATAAATAAACAGGTGCAAAGCTACTTTAAATTCTAATTGCAGAAAGGAAAGTGCATAATTTAAAGAGCTGAGTGAAAGATAGTAGAGTTCTTATGTAGAATATCCAGATTTCATGAAGTGGATGGTCCTCCTCCAAAATGCTGTCTTAGTAGCTTCATTATTTCTGCTTGGTTGTCTTCGTTGTTCTTCATCCGTTGGTTCATTTGATTAATGATGGTATCAAGCTGGATGATAGTGTTTTCCATACCTAGCAAAATTTGTCTGTATGTCCTATCATTCATTGGAATGTATGGTTGATCTTTTGGTGGAATGCTTCAGGAGGTTGGAATGGTTGTTCTTGAGGTTCAGGTACTGCTTGTTGTTGGGCTACTGGTTGAGCATCTGGTTGTGCTTCTTGTTGAGCTCCATGACTTTTCTTCAATGATATTTTGTGTATTGGTCCATAGTGATCTACTGTCTTCCATATGAGATCAATGATCACTCTGTTGTTCCTGCATAGTTGAGAGACTAGCATAGCATAGGGACGTGAGGGTTTTTTTCATCTTCTACAGTCATTAACATTTGGTCTATAATCAGATTGGGGAGGTCAATAGAATGCCCCATTCCGGATGCAAATAAAAAGTATGCTTGCTCAGTGTAGATTTTATTTTTCTGGGCTCAAGGTTGCAAGTTGTTTACTGTTATCAAATTCAGGATTCCTGATTGGCACTCAGTTATAACATTTTATTGTGCTTTTTCTGGACTAATTATACTTTGATGGAGTTCAAATGATGATGTTTCAGGTGCTAAAGTGAGAAAAAGGGTCAAGGACAATAAATACAATATTTAAGTGTAACTGCAGCATTTGATCAACAAAGGAAAAATTTGAGGACAACAAGGACGTTTAAACGGTGATCAACGTTCGAACGCTCCCTCTGAACCAGGCAGATGAGGCAAAGATGTGTTGCAGACCTTGGAGATTAAAGCCTAACGTTCGAACACCCAGCCTCGTTCGAACGCAGCATCACGTTCGAACGACTATCCCACGTTCGAACGACACTTGAAACACTGACACGATCAGGCTGACTGGAAGACTTCGCGTGTGCAGACTCCCAAACTAGAAGAAAGACCCTAAGGCACATGGGTGCCATGATCGACTGAATCAGGAGTGTTGAAAACTCTGATAGCTGCAGAGAGTGGGTGAATGAATGGCCTGACAAAGGACTCCAACTCACGTGAAGCCTGAAAATCAACACAGACATACTTGCAAAACAGCCTTCACGTTCGAACGGAAGGGACCGTTCGAACGGTTCCTGTGGACAGACTGCAGATTTCCTAATTCTTTGTCTGAACTTCAGATTTTCTCTTTAACTCGTCCAGCACTGTTCTTTCACCCCTCCCTTGGTCTTCTCTACCTATATATACTCCCTTTTTGGGAGCCTTTAAATACACTTTGGGGAGAGTGATCAAGAGCTCCCCTCTTTAAGAATATTTAGTCTTTATATGTATTTTTAGTGTTTCATTCAAGTATTTACTTTCTAGTCCTTTTCATTCAAGTTTTTACATTCCAACTCTTTCAATTCAAGTATTTATTTCAGCTGGGAAGTTTAATTCCCTACTGGTCTTCATCTTCATTATAGTGGGGAAGTTTTAATTCCCTACTTGTATTGTTAAATTCATGCACTTTATGTTCTTGTCTTTACATTAATGCTTTTACTTCCTTGATTTCAATTATGTCTTGCACCTTTATCATTTGAGCTCATCTTCTTTTTAGAGGAGTGAAACTCTTCTACTTTTCTAAGGCTTTACTAAAGCAAAGAAGGGTGGAATGTGATTCACTCGTTCTTTGTTGAAGATCTAATTTTCTTTTACTTTCTTTCACTTCCTTTGCTTGAGCATCTTCTTCTTAGAGGAGTGAAACTCTTCCACTTATCTAGGGCTTTACCATAGCCAAGAAGGGTGGAACGTGATTCACTCATTCTTCTTTGAAGATCAACTTCGGAGTTCTTCACTTGGAGGGATGAGTGCCATTCACTTTTCTAGCCTTACCTAAGCCATGAAGAGTGAGTAGTCCTCATTTACTCTTTAGGGAGAGGTGATGAATATGTAATGACCGTCCGGATAATATACTTGCGCATTTCTTTCACACTTCAATGCTTTATTTACTTGCTTAGTGGGAGATTGGAGGAGTTAAGCAAAGTTAGGGTAACTTGCACAACCAAAGGGTATTTCTATGATCCGGATAACTCCTACATAGAAAGATCCGTTGGTTCAAGGCAAGTACCCAAGCTAGGTCTTTGTGTAATCAATGAGTATTTCTATGGTAAATGGATGACTCCTTCTAGAAAGATTCATTGATTCAAAGCAAAGAACCCCGGCTCGTATTTTGTATAACCAAGGGATCTTTTCTATGGTAAATGGATGACTCATTCTAGAAAGATCCGTTGTGTGAGAAAAATTCTCCGGGATAGAACGTCACGACTAACTCTTCAATCTCTACCACCATTGCACTTCATAAAAAGGATGGAGCTTTAACCCAGTCCATCCTTATCTTCCGATTAACTTACTATTACCACGGGAGTTAGTTGAGCTATAAAGCACAAGTATAATACGCCGGATAATTCATTACATATGCTGAACCTCGAACTAAAGAGTGACTTTAGTTATATTGAAATCGTATATTTTGTCTAGAAAGTCTCTTGAAAAGAATTTGATATTCTGTTCAAGAAACCATCCACTTCTCACAAAACTCAAAAAGGTTACAATCAATCGGTCTTCATCATAGCTTACTTTGAAAACACCACAACATTTTCCCTGTGGATTCGACTCCGGACTCAAACCGGATTATTACAACTTGACCGTCTGCACTTGGGTGTACACATTTCGGATCAAGTCAATGCGATATGTATCAATCAAGTCTCCCTGCTTTATATATTTATTTGGTCTTCCCCAACCAAATTCTGGATTCCCGATTACTTCTCTTCCTATGACATTTAGGTCTGGCAATGTATGCTCAGTAAATGGGTATTGCGGGTTTTCTGCTCTCCGCATAGGTTGAAAAAATTCGGCTATAGTTGCCGGTGTAACCTGAAAAGCTTGCCCCCGTACAAATGCACACAAATGTCTTGTTTCAATTATTTGAGCATTACTATAAAATTCACGGACCAATCAGTCTTATGCAGGAACAATAAATTTAACATACTATAACTAGCCACTAGCAGCAAGAATTTCTCTAATTATTACATTTTCAAAATCCTCAAACACAACCGGTCTTTCAACTATAATAGTTTTCATCAAGAATTTATCATCATACCAATTTTGTCGATCAATATTTTCAAACATCGCCTGGTTGAAGACATTTCCCGACTTTGGTTGCTATAGAAACGCTGGAGGCTGCTCGGGTTGATTTCTCTGTGCTTGTCTTGAAGATCTTCTTGCTCTTTGTCCTAAATCCATGATTTTCTTGATTTTTCTTTGGATTTTTCCTTTCAAGTGATTTCAATCGGTAAATATGTTCAAAATGTGATAGGTATGTGAATAACCAGAACAAATTTGAGTGAAATTGATTGAGAATTGAAGATTTGGAGGTTTGGGGTTAAGATTTTCGACTTTGGCCGAAAGTTTCTGGTGTAGAAAAATGAAGAGCTGATCGGTTTGCATGGGAGGAGTATTTATAATAGGGGGCACTGTCCAGAAGGTGGGACTCCCGTCTGGACGGCCCAAACTTACTGGTTTTTGGTTTTTACACTGCTGGTTTTCTTCCTTGTTGCTTCAGATTCCTACAATATAAAGTTAATTACATTTTACATATTCTACAGAACTTCTACAAATCACTCTTTTTTTCCTCATCAAAAGAATTAATGGGTTTTTATTTTTATGTGTTGTTGATATTTATAATTTTTTTTAACTATACTATATTTATTTATACGTAGTTTTAGGTACAAGTGTTTATAATTATTTACATTTCTTCCAAAATTCATATGTTATTGTAATTATATTGTCTCGGCATCAGAAATATTTGATTCGGGTATTCCGGTGTCACGGTTAATTTCATTCCTCACGAATCTGGTTAACATTGGGCCGGAATATGATGGCGTCTCAGGGTACTCCTTACTCTGCCCATCCCTAATACAGCATAAACGATCTAACGAGCGTCCTGAAATTGGTTCCGCACACTTATTATATCTTCTCAGATGTTTTGTTCGACCACATTTCACACATGCACACAGACGATTTGCTTGTCGATGTTTGGAGTATGTACTTTTTTCGCATAGGGGTGGTAGTTGATTTTCAAAAATTTCTAAATTTCTCCCTTTTCTAGATTTTTTCATAACTAATACATGTATGTCTTTTGGAAGATGACGCAACAGAACGAGACTTAACAACAATAGTTTCTCGTCCAAGTTAATTTTTTTTATAAGACTCACTATCCGGTTCTTTAACGTCTGTCAGTCACAAAGACGAACCAAAATTTTAAATTACTATTATTATTTTTAATTCACAAAGGAAATTTATGTACCTCTCTCCCCAACTTAGATTAACTGTTATTTGTAACGTTAGAATGGTAATAGTCAGCATTGATAATGGAGATTAGGGGTTTGTTGTTGTTTCACCACTTGGGATTTCTGTCAAAATAAATTACAAGTGATTAGTAATAATAATTGTAATGAAATAACAAGATATTATTTATAAACTGGATCTAACATGTGTATAACCGTTACAACTTTAGTAAATTCATTATAGTATGGTTTGAGTCTTTGACCGTTCACTTTGAAAATATTTCAAGTTATTGGGTTTTCAATTTCTATTACTCCACAGTCAAATACTTGCTAGACAATAAAAGGACCTGTCCATATAGATTTTAGCTTTCCAGGAAATAGTCTAAGCTTGGAATTATATAATAAAACTTTTTGAAATGGTTCAAAGGATTTTCTCATGCTGTGTTTATCATGAAAAATTTTTGTTCTTGACTTCGTAATTTTTGCATTTTCATAAGCTTCATTTCTTAATTCTTCTAATTCATTGATTTGTAGTTTGCGAGTTATTTCCAGCTCTATCTAAATCAAAATTCATTATTTTGATTGCCTAGTATGCTCGATGTTCTAATTATACATGCAAGTGACAAGGTTTTCCATAAACTAACCGATAAGGAGACATTACTAGGATAGTTTTGAATACAGTACGGTATGCCCAAAGTGCATCAGTCAATCTTAAAGACCAATCCTTACGATCTGGATTTACTGCTTTTTCTAGAATGTATTTTATTTCCCTATTAACTAATTCAGCTTGTCCACTTGTCTGTGGATGATAGAAGTGGATATTTTATGTGAAATCATTTATTTTTTCATCAGGTTTTCAAAAATTTTATTACAAAAATATAATCCACCATCACTAATGATGGTTCGAGGTATTCCAAATCTGGATAAAATATTTTCTTTTAAAAATTTGATTACTGTTTTGTGGTCATTATTTCTACATGGAATTGCCTCTACCCATTTAGAGACATAATCGACTACAACTAAGATATATAGATACCCGAAAGATGGGGGAAATGGTCCCATAAAATCGATGCCCCAACAATCGAAAATTTCAATAACTAAAATATGGTTTAAAGGCATCATATTTCTTTTTGAAATATCTCCTAATCTTTGGCATCTTTCACAGTTTAAACAAAAGATATGAACATCTTTAAAGAGAGTAGGCCAATAAAATCCACACTGCAAAATTTTAGCATCGGTTTTGTTTGAAGCAAAGTGGCCTCCACAGGCTTTAGAGTGACAAAACTGAATTAGCTGACCTATTTCATGATTAGGTACACAACGTCTTATTATTTGATCTTTATAATATTTAAATAAATAAGGATCTTCCCAGAAAAAATTACGTACCTCCCTTAAGAACTTTTTTTTATCTAACCAGGTATAGTTAGAAGGGATAGTATTAGTGACTAAATAATTGGCTATATCTGCATACCATGGTAATTCTGTTAACAAGAGCAGTTGTTCATCTGGAAAAGTTTCTTTAATTGGGATTGGTTCTTCCTTAATTTCATAATTTAATCTTGACCAGTGATCAGCTACCACATTTTCTACTTCTTTTTTATCTTTTATGATAAGATCAAATTCTTGTAGTAATAAAATCCAACGTAGGAGACGTGGTTTAGCTTCTATTTTTTGTAAGTAAATATTTTAAAGCTGCATGATTAGTAAATATCATAATTTATGACCCAACCAAATATATTCAAAAAATTTCTAATGCGAACACAACAACAAGTAATTCTTTTTCTGTAGTTGCATAGTTTATTTGTGCATCATTTAGAGTTTTACTTGCATAAGATATAACATAAGGTTTTTTTTATCTTTCCTTTGACCTAATACAGCTCCTACTGCATAGTCATTTGCATCACACATTAATTCAAAAGGTAGGGACCAGTCAGGGGGTTGCATAATAAGTGCGGATATTAACATGTATTTTAATTTTTCAAACGCAATTTGACATATATTACTCCATTCAAACGTTGTATTTTGACATAAAAGATTACAGATTGGTTTTAATATTGAACAAAAGTTTTTGATAAATCGTCGATAAAATCCAGCATGACCTAAAAAGGAGCAAATATCTTTTATGATTTTTGGTGAAGGAAGATTAGCTATTAAATCAATTTTGGATTTATCGATTTCAATTCCCTTCTTAGAAACTATGTGTCCCAAAACAATACCTTGTGTGACCATAAGATGATATTTTTTTTCAATTTAAGACAAGATTTGTTTCTTTACATTGAATTAGTACTTTTTTCGGATTCCTGAAAAATCATCCACAAAAACTTCTAGACATCGTTCTACCATATCACTAAATATACTTAGCATGCAACGCTGAAAAGTAGCTGAGACATTACATAATCCAAAATTCTTTTATAAGCAAATGTTCCAAATGGACATGTGAATGTTGTTTTTCCCTGATCATCTATTGTAATTTCAATTTGATTATACCCCGAATATCCATCTAGAAAGCAATAGTATGCATGCCCAGCTATTCTTTCTAAAACTTGATCTAGGAATGGTAATGGAAAGTGATCCTTTCTAGTGAGAGAATTTAATTTTCGATAGTCAATACATACACACCATTATGTGATTGTACGCATTGGGACAAATTCATCTTCTTGATTTTTAATTAAAGTAATACCAGATTTCTTATGGACTACTTGTGTAGGACTAGCCTATTCACTATCAGATATAGGATAAATAATATTAGCATCTAATAGTCTAAGTACTTCAATGCGAACTACCTCTTTTAGATGTAGATTTAATCTTCTTTGCATTTGACGAGATGGATTAGCGTTTTCTTCTAAATAGATACAATGAGTACACATAAGTGGGCTTATACCTTTTATATCTGCTACTGTCCACCCAATAACACTTTGATGATTTTTCAAAACTTTTGTTAGTTCTGTTTAATGTATTTCTAATAACTTTGATGATATTATTACTGGATGAGTCTCGTTTTCTCCTAAGAATACATATTTTAGATTGCTTGGAAGTGGTCTTAGATCTGGTTTAAAAACTTTGATATTTGATTCTATAAGTGTTGGTAACAAGTTTTCATATTGCAAATTCTTTGAAGGTATATTTTCAGAGTTAGCATTAAATATGGATTCTAGTGTTGATAATTCATTTTTTAGAAAAGTTTTTTCAACGAAATTTTGGGTCAATGTCTCAACACAATTTATTTCATATGGTTCTTCTTCTTCACTACCTTCTTCTCTAGGTCGTTTTGTATTTTCAAAGATATTTAATTCTAAAGTCATGTTTTCAAATGAAATTTTCATAATTCCATTTCTACAATTAATTAATGCATTTGATGTAGCTAGAAATGGACGACCTAAAATAAGAGGTATGTATTCTAGTAGACTTCCTGATTGACATGGTTCTGTATTTATAACTATAAAATCTGATGAAAAATAGAATTGGTCAACTTGGACAATAACAACTTCCACAATTCCTCATGGAATTTATATTGATCGGTCTACGAGTTGTAGTTTAACATTGGAAGGTTTTAATTCAGTTAATCCTAGTTATGTGTATACTGCATATGACATTAAATTACTACTAGATCCAAGATCTAACAGAGCTTGTTTAATTCTATAATTTTTGATAAGATATGAAACTGTAGGGCTGCCTGGATCTTTATATTTAAGAAGTGTATCTTGATGTATTATGGTATTAACTTGTTCTGTTGTAAATGCTTTTTTTGGTACATTAGTCCTTCTTTTTATCGTGCACAGATCTTTTAAGAATTTAGCGTAAAATGGAACTCATTTTATTGCATCTAATAAAGGAATGTTAATCTTTACCTGTTTAAATAACTCCTGAATGTCAGATTGATCTTTTTCATTTTGAAGTTGTTTAATTCTTTGAGGAAAAAGTAAAAGAATAGGACATGGAGGATCTTTTTCCTTTTGTATTTCTGATTGTTTTTCAATTAAGGGTTCAGTTTCAAGTGGTTCATTTACAGGAATTGACTTATGGATTTTCTTTGAAATTTTAGGTTTAATAGTTTTATCAAATTTTTTACCACTTCTTAATTTTGTGATTGCTTGAACTTGGTTTAAAGAAGTTTCAGATGACACAAAATTAGCCTGATTTTGATTTTGTGGGGTTTAGGTTGAGATGGAAACTTCCTTTTTCCGTAATACTTGAGGATTAGGTCAACTTAGCAAGATGACTCTTAATATCTTCAATACTCTGGGAAGTTTGAGATTTAAATTCATTGAAAGCTTGAGTTGACTGAGTATTAAAATTCATTTGACTCTGAATAAATTGATTCATAGTGTCTTCCAGAATTCTTTTCTGGGGAGGTAAATATGGTTGGTACTGTTGTTGATTTTGTTGTTGTGATGGACCTTGTGTTTGATTTGTGAGTTGTGTATTTCTCCAACTAAAATTTAGATGATTTCTCTATCCTGGATTGGAGGTTTCAGAGTAAGGATTTATATATGGCTTATTATTATTATAAGTTGGAACAACATTTGATTGTTCAATTAGGACTTCTTTAAAAGCAGGTATAGTTGGGCATTCTGCTGCAACATGTCTTGACAGTGCATAGATTTCACAAGTTTGATGAGTAGAAGTAATAACATTTACTTGTTTAATTTTTTTCATTTCTAAGGCTTCTAGTTTTCGAGATAAGCTAGTCATTTTAGCTCTTAAATCATCATCATCTTTGAAGACGTATTTTTCTCTTTCGGATGTAGATGGCCTATTTTCCACAATTTTTGAAAAAGTCGAGTCCCACATCTGGGAACTCTCGAAAATAGTATCAAAAAATTGAAATGCTTCTTCAGGATTTTTATTCATAAATTCTCCTTGAGCTATCATTTCAACAAATTATCGCATTGCAGGTGGAAGGGCATCATAAAAGAAACCAACTAAGGTCCAATTTTCGAACGCATGATGTGGACAGGCTTGGAGAAGATCTTTGAATCTCTCCCAACATTGATAAATAATTTCTTTTTCTTTTACCGCAAAATTCATTAGTTTACGTCTTAATGTATTCGTACGATGTACATGAAAAAACTTTTTAAAGAATTCTGTTTGTAGAGTGATTAAACCTAAATTATGTGTAAATTAAAATGATAAGTACTCACTTTTGTAAAAATGAAATAATTAAATATTATGAATTATATTTAGGGTGTGAATTAAAGTTTTTAATAGTTTATTTTCAAGATTGCAGCTTCAAAAGTAGAAATACTGAAAAATACAAGACAATTTTGTAAAGCTGAAAATGACGAAGGACTAAAGAGCAATAAAGAAATGTGGACCAATGGAAGCACGACACTTGGACCAATAAGGAGACAACATGTGGACCAATGGAAGCAAGACACCTAACCCTTCCTAAAGGTTGTAAAAACCTTCCTAAAGGTTGCAAAGTGGCAGCTCCGGACG
>CM042197.1:24297377-24325639 GCA_023539305.1 Ilex asprella
GTACTTGGGGAGTTTGGTGGCTATGCATTCCCTACTGAGCAAGGTGATTGAGTCCCAGAGTCAGGACTTGGAGCTGTTGTCCATCTAGGACCGTGTACAGGCAGGTACTGGTGACGAGGGCTGGGCCAGTCACTCGGAGGGTAGTCTTCGGTAACGAGGAAGTGTTGCGGTTCCTCAGTTGGCGGATCTGAGAGAGGAGATTTTTAGGGAGTTCCATTGTTCTTGTTTGCGGTTCACCTAGGTGGCACGTAGATGTATCATGATCTTCATCGCTAGTATTACAGGAGCGGAATGAAGCAACAGGTTGGCGACTTTATTAGTCGATGTCTCATGTGTTAGCATGTTAAGGCTGAACACCAGAGACCAGCGGGGTTACTCAAATCTTTAGAGGTAGCTGAATGGAAGTGGGAGCATGTCCTGATGGACTTTGTGACTCACTTACCATAGACATCGCGGGGGCATGATGCAATGTGGGTGATAGTAGACCAGCTTACTAAGTCGGCACGCTTTTTGGTGGTGCGGATGACCTTCATAATGGAGAAATTCTGTAAGTTATATATACGTGAGATTGTTCGGCTACATGGCGTACCCATATCTATGGTAACGGATCGGGATTCCAGATTTACGGCTTACTTTTGGGAGAGTTTCTAGCGAGCCATGGGGACACAATTGATGATGAGTACTGCTTTTCAGCCCCAAACGGACGGTCAGTCGGAGAGGACCATCCTAACATTAGAGGACATATTACGGGCATGCGTCCTTGATCTCAAGGGTAGCTGGAAAGAACATTTATCCTTGGTGGAGTTTGCCTACAACAACAGTTATCAGGCGAGCATACAGATGTCACCCTATGAGGCATTATGTGGGAGACCTTGTTGTTCTCCGGTTTGTTGGACGGAGATAGGAGAGAGATCTTCTACGGGTCCGAAATTGGTTAGAGACAACTTGGAGAAGGTGGACTTGATACGGAAGCATCTTCTCATGACTTAGAACCGGCAGAAGAGGTACGCCGACAGACGGCGGCGACCTCTAGATTTTGAGGTGGGAGATCATGTCTTCTTGAAGGTGATGCCTAAGAGAGGAGTTGTCAGGTTCGACAATCGAGGAAAGTTATCGTCGAGGTACATCGGGTCCTTTGAGGTACTCGAGAAAGTGGGTACAGTCGCTTACCGGTTAGCGTTATTGCTAAGTCTATCAGGTGTTCACGTGGTATTCCATGTTTCTATGCTCTGGAAATATACCCCGGATCCTACTCATGTGATGGATTGGCGCGAACTTGATGTTGGTACTGCTGGAACCTTCGAGGAGGGACCAATGCGTATCATGGATAGCCGAGATCTGGTTTTCTGAGGCAAGACCGTGAGGCTAATGAAGGTGTTGTGGCAGCACCAAGGAGTGGAGGAGGCTACATGGGAGTGTGAGGACACCATGCGTACCAATTATCCCTTCTTATTTAAAGCTGAAGGTATTTCTCTGCTAGTCATTTAGTGTTAGATGACCGTTGTATATGCTAGATGACTATTTCATATAAATGCGATTATATGTGTATGTGGGTGTGAATTTCGTGGACGAATTTTTTTTACGGGGAAAGAATTTAAAACCCGAAAAAATTTGAACTTTTTCCCGAAAGGGCAAAATGGTCATTTTTCCATGATAATACTTATTTAAAATAATCATGTTCTAGACCTCGGATGAGAAAACGTAGTTCTTCGTTAGACTCGTATCATGAAATCTAGTCACCCTGTCGAATTTCGTCAAATTCTGAGATAGTCCGATTTTACACGTCGTTCAAGACGACTGGGTGGCGAATGACCTAACAAAAGTCTCCAAAAACAAAAAATGCAAAAAATTCCTTATAATTAAATAAAAATTCAATTAAAATTAATTTGAACTTAAACCGGGGTGAAATGAATCGTTTCAAGGCAAAAATAGACCCGAATAAGCGGGAAACACTTGGCACGATCTGGCCAAGTCTCGGAAAATATAAATAGGGGTTTAATTGGGATATTTCAGCTGAACTATCCCATTTGTTCAGCCATTTCAGCTGCCCAAGAGAGAAGAGAGAAAAGAGAGAAAAACTTATTTTTTCAATCTTCTTCCGACGATTTTCAAAGTTTCGTCGATCGGAATCCGTCGAGCAAAGAACTAAAGTTCTTCTACGGGATGAGGGCTATGCAGCCACACCAAAAACAAGAGATTTCACTGAAGATCCAAGAGGATGATTTTGGAAGAACAAGATCTAGAATGTTTGGTGGGTGTTCTTGGAGTTCTCCACACACCATTTGAGGTAGGGATCCTCCTACCTTGGTTTATTCTTTCCTTAGATGTTGGTAGACTAAGGGTTTAATGTTGAATTTAGTCCTATACTTGTCTAATGTTATGGAAATGAGGA
Source organism: Ilex asprella (assembly GCA_023539305.1). Taxonomy (NCBI): domain Eukaryota; kingdom Viridiplantae; phylum Streptophyta; class Magnoliopsida; order Aquifoliales; family Aquifoliaceae; genus Ilex; species Ilex asprella. Next base: position 24,299,770 of record CM042197.1, read on the forward strand.
AATGAGGGTAGAAAGGGCTTGGGCCAATTTCTAGTTTGTTTTGATGTGTGGGAGTTGCTTGAATAGATTCTTGTAACTTGGTGAATCCTAAAGCATGCTATGTGTTACATATTTATGCTTGTAAAAGAGTTATGTGATTATATGACTTGGTGCCCTTAAGGTGTTTCATGAAAAGCCTTGGATGTTTAAATATTGTTTTTTGGTGAAATAACATGGCTAATCTTGTTGTGTTATGTGCACTTGTACTTGTTGATATATATTAAGCATGGTGGAGTATGGAATTTATATGCATAAGATACAATTTTTCCATGGACTATGATGATGTGTGAAAAATATAGCTCATGTGGTATTCATTACATGTTGGGCATGTTCATGACATCACCTTCAAGGGGCTATATGCATGAGTGTGGGTGTGTGGGTGCATGGTTGATCAACACCAAATTTAGTGCTTGACGGATGGGCTTGGGAAAAATTGGATTGAAGATCCAACTGAGTCTCACGGTTGCATGCATGAAAACTTTTTTTGGGTATAGCAAGAAGGGCTAGACACTCCATCGGGTGCAAGACCGGGTAACATGGTTCAAACACTTCTCGGTCGTGAAATTCCAGAAAAGTGTCATGGTGTACGTTACTGGCGGTTGTGATACCAAAATCCGTTGTCCAACAAAGACACAAGAGTTTGAATTATAAAATGCTCATTCAACGAGTAACTACCATCACTGATGTGATTTTATAATTGAAATAACTTTTATTTTCAAACATTCATTGGATGGGGTTTTTTGTCAAGTGATGAGTCATTTCACAAGTGCATTGCACTGTGTTGTGGGAGTCAGTGTGGACTCAAATTGAAGTTCGTGAGTGTAACGCCCCAAATACCACCCTGGACGGCATTACATTCAATAACCATTCATATCATGAGAGCAACTAATAAATTAATAAATAACCGGGGGTCCTTAATTTAACAAAATTCGGGCAGAGTCTCCTTTGTTCGGAGAGCTCTACCAAAAACACAACCTGTGCAATTCTACTGTAATGACCACACCGGGTCCATTTAACTACCATAAAATTAATCCATCAAATTTACATGTTATCCCAAAAGAATAGGCCAAGCTATGACCTTTACATCCCCACAAAAGTACTATAATACACAGCAGAATTTACAAAATAAAATTAGGCTATACAATTCTCCCAAAAGATTGTCCAAGTCTATAACAAAAGAAAGGGGGTCGCTCTAAGCGTCCACCTCGGGATCCCCGCTCCTTTCTGTCGGAGTCTCCCAATGTATCAGCTCCTCGACTCCCAGCTCCTCGTCAAAGGCAAAATCTGAAAGGTGGGGAAGTAGGGGGGTGATCACAAGGCTCTGTAGGAGGATCCTTCCAAACCCATTCAAGGTTTTGAAATCAAGTAAAACAAGTAGGTCACATTTCGCACATACATATAAATGAATTTTGAAATAAAATAAGGACATTTTAAAGGAGATCTCAAGTTTGTACAATAATAAGGAATTGAAAGAGAATAAAACCACGTTTAATTGACAAATAATTTCCAACATAATCCACTCCACCATACATCATTTCCACACGTTATCGCGGCATCCCATACTACCCGAAACTCTTAGAGAAACAATATTTGGTACAATGAACAATAATTTCTATTTGGTACCACTCAAGTATGTTGTCGCTTCTCATGAATCTACCCGACGATTCTACCTCGTTCACCCATTAAGGAAGGGCGTGTACCGTCTCATACGGCATTGACGAAATCCTTCCAAGGTGTCTAGTATACTAACCCTTTCCCCAGTATCCGTGAACAATAGTGGTCACTGTCACAACAATGATCCGCTAGGAGCATTAGGCAACCAACTCACCCCCACTGGGATAGACTGACTTCTAACACTCTACGGCAGCTCTCGAAGGTAATTCAAGTCCCTCACAACGCCATACACAAGAGTGACATACCAACAATATGCTCAAACCTCATATACAATCAAATTCCATGATTTTTCCCAATTTTCACGAGCAATATACATAATAGAACAATTTAAGAAACATATTCATTTCATAAATCATGTTACAAGAGACAAGTTTAAAGGAAATAAGCATGAGATTATCAACACAATTATTTTACTACCCAACACAAAGCTCTATAATTTTCGAAATCAAGATGATGTGAAGATATAGAGAAAAACCCATATTTCCCCAAAAACTAGGATTTGATGGATTTTCAACCATCATTTTGTTCAAATCATGTGAATGTTTGTAAAACTATCAAGAAATAAGGAACCCATAACAAATACATACTATTAAGAGTCAAAATCTACATGTATAATAACCCTAACATCAATGGACAAGAAATGGAAGAAAACCCTACCTCAAAACCCAAGAAACCAAGCTCCACCTTTAAATCTTCAAGTGAATTCAAGAATCTCATCTTAAGTTTTCAAGCAAAAGCTCAAGCTCTAATGACCCTCTTCTCTCTTCTTCTCTCTTTCTCTCTCTAATTCTAAGGTTTGTGGAGTAGTATTGGGTGAGAGATGTGAGAAAAATGAGATAAATGGACGTAAAAATGGAGTTATAATGGCTGAAAATCGCGTCGGGCACTGTTCACAGGACCCAAAGAATGTATTTTTTCTAAAATTACGGTTTTGGCCCAAAACTTCTCCAATTTGGTCCATATGACTATCCTAAGGTTTTTCGACGTTCCGGATTCATTTTAATGTTATTTTAACCCAAAAACATTTATTTTTATGATTTATCTCAAAATCAAAGTCAATTTACACCCGAAACACCAAAATTATTATTTTACCTCTCTGAATCCCTATATGAGGTAAACGTCTATCCTAAAAGAAGTTAATATATTACTTAGTTACCCTTATCAACCTTAAAAACCTCTAAAAATTACGTTTGACCCGAAAGTCAATTCATTCGAAACTCAAACTTCATGATTAACCTTTCCACAATGATTTTAAGTTTCTACCATCCTTTTATTCATATTAGGAGAACTCTTAAAATAATAGTATCCTTATTTAATTTTTAATATAGGGTCTTACAGTAAGTGAGTATTGACGAGCCCGAATTTAACTGGGCTAGGCCCAATGAACTGAGAAAAGGCCCAAACATCTAGGACCCACGAAAGAGCTCAAGTCGCCAAGACCTATGGAGCTGGATCCACCCGTCAAAGGGAGTTGAATAGTAAATCGGAGGTGAATTGTGAATCGGAGGTGAATAGAGAATCGAAGGTGAATAGTGAATCGGAGGTGAATAGTAAATCGAAGGTGAATAGTGAATCGGAGGTGAATAGTGAAGGGAGTTCAAGGAGATCAAGTGGCCAACGCCCAAGCTCCTCCAAGAAGGCGCGGGCGTCAAGAGGACAACACCCAAGAGGCCGAAGGCCCTTGGGTGCCGCCCATGCACCCTTGCGCGCCGCCTGGGCTGGCCCCCTTGGGCACTGGCTTGGGTTGGCTCCCCTTCAGGCGTCTCCTCCTCTTCCTTCCTCTGGCCACCTCATTCAAGTCCAAGACGACCAAGCCCCTGATTGACATCAATTAATTGTAAATTAGAAGTATACAAAAAAAATCGAATTAGTAGAATAACCGCACTAAAAAATAGTAATTAAAGTGAATTAGGGTTAGTGCGAGAATTATTCATTTTAACAATTTTTATGTAAAAATTGCAGGCTTAATGCGGAATAATTACAAGATACCAAGAGCAATGTCATGAAGATGAAAAGAAAGTAGGTCAAAGTGTAATATTCTAACATGAAGAGTCAGCACTTCAGCAAGTTGCAAATCCACTTGCACCACCGTCTGGACGGCACTGCCACCGTCCGGACGGTCCTCCAAAGGCGGCCATGCAAATCTCTTCCTCTCCTGCTTCCATTTCTGCCTATAAATAGGCCCTTCTCCTCCTCTGCAAATAGGCCAGATCGGCGAGAGAACCTCCTCCAGAAACAAAGTTCCGAGAGCTCCTAAGACACAATCCAAAGAGAGAAAAATAGATACAAAGTGAGAACACGTTCCGGTCCGTGTTTAGTCCAAATCCTGTACTTTTATTTTATTGTAATGATAAATTCTAACACTCCTTGCTCTTCTATAGCAATGGAGCGTGAGTAGTTCCGTATATCCTCCAATGCGAGGGAAACATATGTATAATATTGATGTGTTTATGGAATTGCTAATGTTTTATCTATATGTTTATTATGTATATAAGACATGTCAGCTGGAATAACCCCGGTGATCCTATCGGTATGACTTTGCTTCCACTGGAACGCTAAGGAAGTTCCACTGACGTATGATATTACTATATATAATAATATTGCCTGCTAGAATAACCCCGGTGATCCTATCGGTATGGCTAGTCCTCCACTGGAACACTGAGGAACTTCTATTGTCAATATATATATTCCAAGATGATATATTGAATAATTCAAATATTCCGTTTGAGTGGCTTGACTTTCCGGGTGACATATCTAAATACAGCTAATCTGACAAGTTGCTGTATTATGATTAACTACCACCAGCTGACCTGACAAGTTGCTGGAAGATCGTCTATACCACCAGCGGGTTTTACTCGAATTAGTCAATTGGAACATCTATAATCCAACGTAGCCTAATAAGCAGCTGTGTTATAATATATTACCTTCACAATAGCCTAATAAGCTAATGTGTGCGGAATTATGTACATCAGACCTATCGATTGACTTTTCAGTAAAATGGAAGTTGATTGTTGTGTGGTGGCAATTCCGTAACAATACCAATATAAAGCATATCGAATCCTTAAACTGAAGGATATATTTTACATTTCTGTCAATTAATCTGCTTTATTTACCCACTTTATTATAATTGCACTTTAATTTCGTCTGTTAAATAAATTAAAACCAGTTAATTAGACTAAGCTCACGCCACAAGCAATCAAACATCAAACTACTCCAAATAAACCACTTTACTGTTTTTGATAGTTTATTTTTATTTATATATTATTTTTTTTAAGAATTACTTAACTCTTCGTGGGATCGATACTTGGACTTAAAAACTGAGAAAACTATAATTCGACCACCAATACTTGGGTGTAATATTATAATATAATTCAGACACACAAAAAAGTGCGAATCAGCCCCCTCCAATACAAGTCCGAACTCAAGGAGACGGTCGGGTCTAATACCAACTGGGAGTCCACCTCCGATTAAATAGGAGTACGAAGGAGAGAGAGACGAGCTATGAAACTAAATGGGTTACTTGGAAGCCGAGAGAAGGAAGAGCTGAACAACGAGGTGAGGACACCCCCCATGGGGCGCCGCCCACCTCTCCACACCAAGTGGGCGCCGCCCACTCCCCTCCAATTGGGCGCCGCCCATAGGAGGCCAAGTGGGCGCCTCCCACTTTGTCCCTCTCCTATCCTCTCTTCTCCTCCTCGTCTCCTCCTTACTTCAAGACTCAAGTCCAAGGTTAAGCATGAGCACACTCCGCACCAGAGTAACATCCGAGCAAATAGGAGCACGTGGAGGAAAGCTCAAGATACGAAGATCTCCTACCATAATTCTACCTTCCAAAGAGGTCTACTCCTACCATAACTCTACTTACCAAAGAAGCTCACTCCTACCATGTTTGTACTTACCAAATTGAAGGGAGACTTCTCCCTCACGTCACCACCTCACCGCCTTGGTGAGCCTATATAATGTAAGTCCTCACTGTATAAAGGGCATGATGACTCTTGAGACACTACACTAGTTGCACTCAGCAAGCTCTCTAAGCTCTCTACACTCTCTCTTTCTCTCTCTAGACTCATTGTAAACTCTCTGGAGTACCACCGTTGATCAATAAAACGCCTAAGGCCACCGTCGCAGTTCGAAGAGTGGACGTAGGTCATCTGAGACCGAACCACTATAAATCTCCAGTGTTGACCTATATTTACTGTTTTGCCACTAATTGTCATTGATTGCTCATTAATCACTCTTGTGACTGTTGATCTCGCACGAAGACGATTTTGTGCATCATCAGTTTGGCGCCGTCTGTGGGAACTGACGTAGTCTTCCTACCTTTCTCGCAATTCATGGCAATCACCACCAGCTCGAGGTCTCATCAACCCGGAGACAACAACCCCGTACACCTGGAGGAGGCTTCGACGACTCTTGTCGTTGGATCATAACAACAACTCCTGCAGACCATGCAGCTGCTAGTAAACCAAAATCAGCAGATCATCCAGTTGATGCTCTCTCAAGGAGGAGTCACCCATCACCCTGTTGGGGGAGTCCAACTCCCTCCGACGGGAGATGAACCATTACCTGTCCTCTCCGGATGCCAAGTCCCTCATCGGAATGCTTCAGCACCACGCCAGGGAGTCCCTCGTCAACCGATCCCTCCTCACCGCGCAGGGAGCTCGCGTGTTCGCCCTTCGCACATACCTGCGCATGAGGACGAGGGAGAGAGTCAGTATGGAGACCATGAAAGCCAGTACAATCACCAAGATATCCCAAATCAGTGGGACAAGAAGATTAAGGAGGTGCAAAACCAACTCAGTGACGCCCTCAACGCCATCAAGGCGCCAGCGCCGACACCCGTGGATTACCTGGTAAGACGCACTGACACACCTTTCACTGCTGATATTGTCAACTACCTACTCCCTTCGAAATTCAAAATGCCCAACATCGTCACCTTCAATGGCAATAGAGATCCCCTTGACCATCTGGACACCTACAAGTCCCTCATGCAGCTCCACAATGTGCCTGAGGAGATCATGTATAGGGCTTTCCCTACCACCCTGAAGGGGTCAGCTCGCCAGTGGTTCTCCAAACTCAGGCCCTCCTTCATCCACTCCTTCACAGAACTCAGTAGGTCCTTCGTCTCTCACTTCATTGGGGGATGCCGCCATAAAAAATCAGTGACCCACCTACTCACCATTAAGCAGGATAAGGATGAAAGCCTTTGTGACTACCTTGCTCGCTTCAATAAGGAGGTGCTCCAGATTGATGAGTCGGATGACAAGGTAGCCATGGCTGCTTTTATCGCCGACCTCCGCACCTCCAGCTTCATGTTCTCAGTCATCAAAAAGCCACCCTCTAGCATGCCCGACCTGCTATCTAGGGCACAAAAATACATAAACGCCGAGGACATCACCAGAGCCCGCAGAGGAGAGTCCTCCCAAGGTGAGAAAAGGAAATACAACCGAGAAGATCGAAAGAAAATTGATAATAAGAGAAAGAAAGCCGAAAGGGTCCCTGTAAAGGACCGTCTCAGATCATTGCATCTGAGAATTCATCAGCCATTCACTCCACTTAATGCCTCAGTGGAGCACATCCTACTCCAGATATAGGATGACCGGGAAAGATGAAGTCTGACCCCAAGCGCCGGAATCCCAGCTAGTAATGACGTTTCCACCGCGACCACGGTCATGACACGGACGACTGTTTTGACCTTAAGGGCAGATCGACGATTGAGGCTCATACAATGTGGCCGATTGAGGCAGTACGTTGCTGGTAGAGGACAAACTCCACAGCCTGGCCAAGACCAGGACGACGTCGAACACTAACAACTCCTCGGAGAAATCCAGACGATCGCCTAAGGGCTAAGAAGAGGATGCAACTATAACCCCACCAAGGAAACATTGGCCCACCTATGAGACGCCGAATACCTCAAGATTTTCTCTAATTTTATTGTTGATTTATTTGGTTATTTATAATTTTATGTAATAAAAATTGATAATTATCGTGTTCGTAACTATCTTGCTTTTATTTTTAAATAGCTTATGACCCAACACCAGGCACCCAGACGGGAGGTCTCGCCCTCTCCACCTACTGCGCCCCCATGATACCAACAAGGGGTCTCGCCCTCTCCATCAGAGGCGCCCCATGACGGCCTCACCGTCTCCAACTCTGGCGCCCCCATGATTCAGACGAGAGGTCTCGCCCTCTCCACCAGAGGAGCCCCATGACGGCTGACTTGATCTGAAATGTGTACACCCAAGTGCAGGCGGTCAAGCTGTAGTAATAATACGGTTTGAGTCTGGAGTCGAATCCACAAGGAATATGGTGTTTAGTGTTTCAAGGTGAACAATAATGAAGATCGATCAATTGTAACCTTTTTTAGCTTTATGAGAAGTGGATGGTTTCTTGAACAAAATATTAAATTCTTTTCAAGAGAGTTTTTCTAGATAAAATATAAGATTCAAATAAAATTAAAGTCCCTCTTTAGTTCGAGGATCAGAATATGTAATGAATTATCCGGTGTATTACACTTGTGCTTTATAACTCAACTAACTCCCGTGGTAACAGTAAGTTAATCCGAAGATAAGGGTCGACTGGATTGAAGCTCCATCCTTTTTATGAAGTGCAATGGTGGTGGAGATTGAAGACTTAGTCGTGAAGTTCAATCCTGGAGTATTTGTCTCACACAACGGATCTTTCTGGAAGGAGTTATCCATTTACCATAGAAAAGATCCCTTAGTTATACATAATACTAGCCGAAGTTCTTTGCTTTGAATCAACGAATCCTTCTAGAAGGAGTTATCCATTTACCATAGAAAAGACCCATTGATTCCACAAAGAACATTACCTAGCTAGGGTACTTACCTTGAACCAACGGATCTTTCTATGTAGGAGTTATCCGGATCATAGAAACATCATTTGGTTGTGCAAATTACCCTAACTTTGCTTAACACATTCAACCTCCCACTAAGCAAGTAAATAAAGCATTGAAGTATGAAAGAAATGCACAAGTATAACATCCAGATAGTTATTACGTATTCATCACCTCTCACTAAAGAGTGAATGAGGACTACTCACTCTTCATGGCTTGGATAAAGCTAGAAAAGTGAATAGTACTCATTCCTCCACGTAGAGGAACTCCAAAGTTGATCTTCAACGAAGAATGAGTGAATCGCGTTCCACCCTTCTTGGCTTTGGTAAAGCCATAGAAAAGTGGAAGAGTTTCACTCCTCTAAGAAGAAGATGCTCAAGCAATAGAAGTGAAAGAAAGCTAGATCTTCAACAAAGAATGAGTGAATCACGTTCCACCTTTCTTGGCTTTGGTAAAGCCCTAGAAAAGTGGAAGAGATTCACTCTTCTAAGAAGAAGATGAGCTCATATGATGAAGGTGCAAGACATAATTGAAAGCAAGAAAGTAAAAACATTAATGTAAAGACAAGAAGTAAATTAAGAACATAAAGAACACAAAAGTAGGGAATTTATCTTCCCAACTCTATAAAAATGAAGACAAGTAGGGAATTAACTTCCCAACTATAATAAAGATGAAGACAAGTAGGGAATTAAACTTCCCAACTATAATAAAGACTTGAAGTAATTAAAAGGAGCAAGAATGTAAAACTTGAATTAAACTGAATACATAAAAAGACTAGGTATTCTTCAAGAGGGGAGCTCTTGATCTCTCACCACAAGTGTCCTCAAAGGCTCCCAAAAGGGGAGTATATATAGGTAGGGAAAAACAAGGGAGGGGTGAAAGAGCAGTGTTGGACGCCTAAGTCAAGGTGAGAATCAAAGGCTCAGTCAAAGAATTAGGAAATCTGTAGTCTGTCCGTAGGAACCGTTCGAACGGTCCCTTCCGTTCGAACGTGAAGGCTGTTTTGCTTATTTGTCTGTGTTGATTTTTAGGCTTCACATGGGTTACAGTCTTTTGTCAGGCCATTCATTCACCCACTCTCTGCAGCACTCAGGGTCTTCAAACACTCCAGATTCAGTCGATCATGGCTCCCATGTGCCTGAGGGTCTTTCTTCTGGCTTGGGAGTCTGCACACGCGTAGTCTTCCAGTCAACCTGATTGTGTCAGTGTTTCCAGTGTCGTTCGAACGTGGGATAGTCGTTCGAACATGATGATGCGTTCGAACGTTAGGCTTTAGCCTCCAGGGTCTGTCTGCAACACTCCTGGTCTTCGTTAAATTCAGGAGAACGTTCGAGCGGCCCCTTTCGTTCAAACGTGAAGGCTGTCCTCCAAGCTTTTCCGTTGTTTGATCCTTAAAGCACTGCAGTTACACTTAAATGTTGTATTTGTTTTGCTTGACCTTTTTTTCTAATTTTAGCACCTGAAACATCACCATTTGAACTCCATCAAAGTATAATTAGTCCAAAGGAGGCACAGTAAAATGTTATAATTGGGTATCAATCACACCCCCAACCTAGATATTGCTAGTCCCTAGTAATACAACAATAAAGAAATCTATTTCTAATACCTTTTTCGTAGGTTATCCGGTTGCATTTAGCTTATGCAACAAGCCGTTAAACCCCTAGGTTTACCCTAGTGGACGAGTGGTGTCTCGTGAGGGTTTTCAGTGAAGCTACCCACAAACTTCGGTAGAACAAATGGGCATGTAAAATTGTTGATTCAAATAAATCATCAACATGATCACCGAGACACCCATCTCTCAATCATGACTTATTCCCCACATTTCTTTTCCAATGGTACTAATTCTATGCAAAAATTAGTACTTATCACATTAGCATTTGAAATTTCCTTAGGAATGGGATGTTCATTCTCGAAACAAGAGTTGATATATAACTAACATTCCGCTAATCACTCACCATTGATAGTTTTGATTTCACAAATCTCTCTTAGGCATGCCCTCAACAAAGAATTTGCTCCGATTATAGTGACTTGTTTCTCACAGGGCATGTAGTCCGAAGATGGCCAATCGGAAGACTACATGCGTGATAAATTAAGCTTTTTGGAATCGAACTAATCATATGTTGGCATAATCTCATGAAAGAATATTGATGCAAATAAAGTGATACAGTAACATACCCCACTCTTAGTCGGAGACATAAAAATGCAACGAACTTGAGATCACCTAGGACTTTTAGTAGGTTGAATTGGGCCAGAGGTCAGTGGCTAATGAAATGACGTCAATGGAATTCAAAAGCTATCTCTTTTATGCATTTTAGCACACCTCTGTTTGGCTTTTCAACATTTTGCTTGGGCATGGGACTTCTTTCTCTTATTTTCTCATTTTTCACTTTCTTGGCAAGTCCCTGTCTTTTGGTCTCTTTCCCCTTTTTGTGAGTTCTTTTCACCGATTTTCTTTTCTTTCATGGAACAGTAGTCACCATTGCCTTTTCTATTTTCCTTACATTTTTGTAACATTTTGCTTTAAAAGAGGATGTAAGAAAATTAGATAGTAGGGTATGTCAAGTATATTTTCTTGTGGCTCAGTCACTTTTCTGGCTTTTTGGAAGAGAATTCATACGTTTGAAGGCTCAATCATGGCTGTCGAATATCATTGTTCTGTGAACGAATAAGCTAAGGCTCAAAGTTGACCCAAAGATGGCCTAAGGTCCTTTCTCAAGTAGGTGCACTTGTATGTGTATGCAAAATTTTTCTGTGAGTTATGAAAACATATCACTTTAGTTGCATTAAACAAAGCAAAGTTAATGAGATCATTGAAGGATGGAATGTGAAATAACCTTTCTTTGAGTAATCGTTAGTATCCTCTCAAAAGCATTGGAAGGTTTGAAACTTACCATGGTTTCTTTGTCATCTCCACTGGTTATGTTGAGTGATTAGAGGAATATCGGTTATATACTAATTCCCTTTTCGAGTTTGATCACCTTTGCCCCTTCAAAAAATGACTAACATTACTGCACATTTGACAATTTAAGCATAGAGAAAACACCATTTATCAAGAAAAGTAGTTCAAAGTTGAGATTGCCCAGATAGGTGTCAAAATGATCATGTAATCATTGACAACAATTGAACATTCATCTCTATTTCAAAATTTATTAGTTCACAATATTGTACTACTTATGCATTTACCACATAATAAAAGTGGTAAATCAGACCATACATTCCATAAAATATGATCATTCACATCATTAGCATTGATAGTTCAATTTATCCCCAAAAAAGTGATCTACGACAATATCCCACAAACTAGACAACAAAAGAGGCAACCATTCGCAAAAAAAAAAAAAAAACACATTCTTCATGGTTGCAGAAAAATCACCACACAAAGACAAACACAAGAAGGGACTCTGTCTCATGCATCGCCATCATCAGCTCGAGCTCTACTAGCAGTAGCACCACCAGCTCCACTCCGAAAGTAGCTAAGAATCTCCTCCTGCTGCTGGAGAATCTTGGCTTGATCAGCCCTGATATCCATCATAATCTCTCGAAGAGATCTGTGGGTGCTGTTACTGGGGCCAGGTGCCTTAGTCTGTACTTCTTCTCTCTCTTCCTCAAGCTCTTTGTTAATATCTATCTCCTCCCGGCGATCAAGCTCCTCCTACACCTCATCTATCCCCTGAGTGGGTGGCTCCTCATATCTAACCACGGGGGTGCCACTATGTCCTCGGCTACGCTTAAAAGATCCCTTGTTGAGCGCCCCCATTGGTTTCTGTCTAATCATCTCAGGCCGCACCCTCACTCCTTGGTCTTTGCAAATCTCAGTCACTAGGGTGCCGAAGGGCAATGCACTTTTCTTTGCCTCGCACCCTCTCTTCATCTCGGATAAAATGAGGGAGGGGAGATTTATGTTATGGCCCTTCCCTATGGCATAAAGTAGTCGTGCCATATCAGGGAGAATTTCATTTGAGCACTTCACAGGTGCAAAGTTTGATACCGCAATCAAATTTAGCATTTTGTATTTATTAGTCATCTTTCCTTGTTTCAAAAATCTCCTTCCTCACCATGAAAAGTTATCTACTCCAGTCAGTTCTTTCCCAACCGAATCCAAACTCACATCCTGTGGTGGTGGGTAGACTGGGTTCTCCACTTGAGGCATATCTGGCCTCATCTCCTTGAGATAGGCCTCATCCACCACAATGTGGATGCCTCTCACATATGTAATAATCTCTTTAACATAATACTCTGCATTGGAGTAGAATTCTCTCACCAAATCAACCACGGCCTCACCACCATTCAACAAACACCACAACCAACGTCTCCTCTCCATCTCCACAAGTAATCCTAACTTAGCAAAATCATCAATAATAATATCTCTCTCATAGACTACGGCGTGATTTCGGTAGAAATTTTCATACCTTTCAGCCTTGAGAGCTCTTGGGAACCTTGTTCTGTCGTATCTCAACCTTCTCTGCCTTCCCTCCCTCTCCGTGATCATCTCTTCTACGAAATTAGGCTCCTGGTTAGCACCCTGGTTGGTCCTAGTAGGCATTTTTGTCCTTGGCATGGTAGTTCGAACGAATGGAACCATTCGAACGTGGTTGTGGGGATGGCAGGTGAATAGGCGACTGAAAATCGAGATTCACGGCTTGGGTTCACTGTTTTTGAGGTGGAGAAGGGGTGGGTAAAGCTGCTATAGGGTCGAAATGGTGAATGGAGGTGAGTGGAAGCCTGAGAGGAGGAAGAGTCTTTCGGGTTTTTGAGGGGGAGCAGGGTTTTTGAAAATTTTAAACTGAGGAAGACGACTGGGGTTTTTATAGTCTGAGAGGCACGTTCGAACGTGGTTCACCGTTCGAACGCTGATGAGCCAGTAAGTTTCGTTCGAACGTGGAGTTGCGTTCGAACGTTGAACCAAAAGTAAAAAATTTTCCTATGCTATATACAACTGAACTACAGGAACAAAATAATAATTTTTTAATCCAAATTTCCTGGCGTCTCAAGAACGATCCCTACCCACACTTGAAGTTGGCGTTTTTGGACATTTCTTTACTCAGCCCATAAATTTGGTCAAAAATTTATGCAAAAATAAAAGTATGCACAAAATGAAGTAAAAAGAAAATTTTCACACTTATTCTCAAGTAATTCGGACCGTTGGCTTTCATTCCCCAAAAATAAAAAAAATACAATTTTCCACAGCTTTGGTTAGGAAACAATTTAATTCGAGTCATCTTCTGTGTAGTTTGAACAACCAGTGACTCTTCCAATCTCCTGTCGCACAAACCGGTTAAGCATAGTACCAGAATAGGATGGCGTGTCAGGATAATCCTTACTCTGCCCATTCATTATCCAGTCTAATCAATCAAGTGCACGACCGGAGATCGGTTCAGAACACTGATTGTATCTTTTCTCATGAAATACCCGGCCACACTGTTTACACAGGCACCAAGTCTCTTGGCCTGTCGGTGTTTAGCATAAGTGCTTCTGCCACAGAGTGGTTTTTGCTTGCTATTCTCGGATCTCATTTTTCCTTACCAGCCTTGCTTTTCTCATGATCACATTATGCACATCCGCTGAAAAATTACATAAAGCTCTTAAACTAAACCAAAAAAGTTTAACATCCATGATTCCTAGACTCCCTATCTGGTTCTTTAACGTCTGTCAGTCACAAAGACAAATTAAACTGGCTCACAGACATGATCATCACAGTACATAGAACTACAACAACAGTAACATTAATAACAAAAATTTAAAAATTTAAAAATTTTACATGTACAGGCAATGACACAAAATATGAACTTTACTTCTCACCCCCCAACCTAAAGCTGGAAGGTGCAGACCCATTTCTCGGACGATACCTACAAACCAATTAGAGATCTTTCAGATAATTTGGATTTCGGATCGACTGAACATCCTTGTGTGCGAGTGCGGATAAAAGCAAGAGGGCCATAAGCAAATATAACAGTAAAATACAAAGCATGTAACAAAATATGGTGTTTGTGGAATGGGTGGTCATGGGGTTCGGGTCTGGTTACAGAAAGACGAAGATGAAAAAAGAAGAAAGAAACGAAAAGGAAAGAGAAGAGGGGGCAAAAAACGATGAGCGTGGGAAAAGAGCGAAAAGAGAGAGCCTTATAAAGGCGTTTTTGCGGTTCGGTTTTCTTCCTGATCCGAACCTTTTGAGTGTCGGCAGGTGCGAATTTTGGAGGAATATTCTGGTTCCATTAAAATTATAGTTTCCACATTTTTAACAGAATCCTCCAAGATTGGTTTTAACTTCCCGCAAATCATAATTTCGAAAAGATGGGATTTCCCAGCTGGATTTATTTTTGCTTTGTCAACTTTCATACCCTTTGATGAAATTACCATTGGGAGAGGTTGCAATTCAGGCTTTGGTGGCTTGTCACTTAAGAAGGTTTTCTTTTTGCCACTTGGTAAAGTTTCCTTGAATTTGGGTGCCCTTATCTCAACAGCATGAGTAGGACAACAGGGTGAATTTGGGTTATCATTTTTTATGTCACATAGACTTAATTCTAGCATATAAGATTCCTCACAGAAGGTTCGATCCACATGTTCATGAACCAATGACTCAATGGAATTCAATTCTTCCAATTCCTTATCTTCTTCTGGATGTTTGAAAATCTTGAAAATATTCAACTCAAGAGTCATATTCCCAAAAGTTAATTTCATTATTTCGTTCCTGCAATTGATCAGAGCATTAGAAGTTGCTAGGAAGGGTCGACCAAGAATAATGGGAATTTGATCATCAGGATGTAATGTTGGCTGAGTATCTAGAACAAAGAAGTCAACATGGAAGACAAAGCTATTTACTTGGACAAGTACATCTTCAATAATGCCCCTAGGGATTTTGACAGATCTATCGGCCAACTGAAGTTAAGTACTTGTGGGTTTCAGTTCACCAAGACCCAATTGCTGGTAAACAGAATAGGGCAATAGATTGACACTGGCTCCAAGATCTAGAATTGCTTGTTCAATTTTGAAGTCTCCAATGACAAAAGATACAGTTGGACATCCAGGGTCCTTGTATTTTGGAAGGGTTTTACACTGGAACAGGACACTGGCTTGTTCTGTCAAAAATGCTCTTTTTTTGGACATTTTGACTTCTCTTGGCTGTGCACAAGTCTTTTAGAAATTTGGCATAAGATGGAACCTGTTGGATTGCATCCAGAAGTGGGATGTTGATTTTTAGTTGCTTGAAAAGCTCATAAATTTCATCTTCATTATTCACTTTCTGTTTGGGTTTTAGTCTATGAGGGAAAGGAGCAAGAATAGGACATGAGGGTTCTTCTTCCTTTGATGGCTCTGGTTCTTGTTCACTCATGGGTTCTTTTTCAATCACGAGGTCAGACTCAATTGGTTCAGGCTCAACGGGTGAGTCGATTTGGATTGACTCAGATCTTGGCTTTGGAATTAGTATGTCTCTTACGGTTTTGTCAATCACCTTACCACTTCTTAGTGTAGTGACAGCTTGAGCTTGATCTTGTGGGGGTTTTGGTTGGGCAGGAAATTTGCCCTTCCCATGTGTAACCATGGATTGAGTCAACTGTTGAATGTGACTCTTGAGATCTTCGAAGGATTAAGTGGTTTGTGTTTTGAAATCAGGGAAGGATTGGGTGGACTGGACATTGAAGTTCATTTGAGTTTGCATGAACTGATTCAATGTGTCTTCAAGGTTCCTCTTGTGTGGCGGTTGGTATGGTTGATATGTAGGAGGCCCTTGAGGTGGTGGCTGTGGATTTTGAGGTTGATTCATGGGAATTGGTTGTGTGTTCCTCCAACTAAAATTCAGGTGATTTCACCACCCTGGATTGTATGTTTCAGAGTATGGGTTGGAGTAAGGCTTTTTGAAATTGAAGATTGCATTTGTTTGTTCCAACAAGACCTTTTTGAATGCAGGGATAGTAGGGCAGTCCCCAGTAGGATGTCCTGTCAATGCACAGATTCCACATACTTGTTCAGTGGGAGGGATATCTACCTGATGAATTTTTTTCATCTCTAAAGCTTCAAGCTTTCGAAACAAGGTAGACATTTTTGCTCTCAAGTCATCATCTTCTCTTAAGATATACTTTTCCCTTTGGGAAGTGGATGGTTTGGATTCAACACCAGTAGGAGCGGCTGAGTCCCACATCTGAGAGCTATTAGATATGGTGTCGAAAAAATTGAATGCTTCCTCCGGACTTTTACTCATGAATTCTCCTTGCGCCATCATTTTAACAAATTGACGCAGTCTAGTTGGCAAGGAGTCATAGAAAAATCCCACTAAGGTCCAATTTTCAAAAGAGTGATGAGGGCAGGCTTGGAGTAGTTCTTTGAATCTCTCCCAACTTTGATAAAAAGTTTCTCCTTCTTTGACTGAAAAATTTATGATTTTCCTTTTGAGTGTATTGGTCCTATGTAAGGGGAAAAATTTTCTGAAAAATTTATTTTGGAAGGTTTGCCAGTTAGGCATGGAAGAAGCTTTTAAAGAATTTAGCCATTGTTTAGCTTTATCCTTTACAGAGAAAGGAAAAAGTTTCATCTTGGCCAGTTCAGAATTATCTTGGAATGTTCCACACACTTCCTCAAAATCTTTCATATGCAAGTATGGATTCTCTGTCTCTAATCCATGAAATTCATGTAGTAACTGAGCTATCCCCGGCTTTACAGTAAAAGGGGGAACATCTGGAGGGAATACAAAACACGAGGGTGCACTATTTCTTATGGGATTCAAGTAATCCCTCAAAGTTCGAGTGTTAGGCACTTCTTCCTCCCGTGGAGGCACGTCTCCATTTCTATCATTATTTGTCATGTTACTCTCACACGAGTCTGCTATTGATCTAGGTGAATTTGGTTCAGATTGGTTCACAGACCTTGAAGATTCTCCTGGCAAATTGTTATGGTTAGGAGCGTCCTCAGACATAAAATAAAATAAAAGGAAACAAATTATTTACAGCAACTAAGAATATATACAGAAAGGAAAAGTCTTACCACTTTTTACCTTTTCAACACTTTTATCAAATACTCCCCGGCAACGGCACCAAAAATATGACTTGATTCGAAATGTGTACACCCAAGTGCAGGCGGTCAAGCTGTAGTAATAATCCGGTTTGAGTCTGGAGTCGAATCCACAAGGAATATGGTGTTTAGTGTTTCAAGGTAAGCAGTAATGAAGACCGATCAATTGTAACCTTTTTGAGCTTTGTGAGAAGTGGATGGTTTCTTGAACAGAATATTAAATTCTTTTCAAGAGAGTTTTTCTAGACAAAATATAAGATTCAAATAAAATTAAAGTCACTCTTTAGTTCGAGGATCAGAATATGTAATGAATTATCGGGTGTATTACACTTGGGCTTTATAACTCAACTAACTCCCGTGGTAACGGTAAGTTAATCGGAAGATAAGCGTGGACTGGGTTAAAGCTCCATCCTTTTTATGAAGTGCAATGGTGGTGGAGATTGAAGAGTTAGTCTGGAAGTTCTATCCCAGAGTATTTGTCTCACACAACGGATCTTTCTAGAAGGAGTTATCCATTAACCATAGAAAAGATCCATTGGTTATACATAATAGTAGCCGGAGTTCTTTGCTTTGAATCACCGAATCCTTCAAGAAGGAGTTATCCATTTTCCATAGAAAAGACCCATTGATTCCACAAAGAACATTACCTAGCTAGGGTACTTGCCTTGAACCAACGGATCTTTCTATGTAGGAGTTATCCGGATCATAGAAACATCCTTTGGTTGTGAAAATTACCCTAACTTTGCTTAACACATTCAACCTCCCATTAAGCAAGTAAATAAAGCATTAAAGTATGAAAGAAATGCACAAGTATAACATCCGGATAGTTATTACATATTCATCACCTCTCCCTAAAGGGTGAATGAGGACTACTCACTCTTCATGGCTTGGGTAAAGCTAGAAAAGTGAATAGTACTCATTCCTCCAAGTAGAGGAACTCCGAAGTTGATCTTCAACGAAGAATGAGTGAATCGCGTTCCAACCTTCTTGGCTTTGGTAAAGCCCTAGAAAAGTGGAAGAGTTTCACTCCTCTAAGAAGAAGATGCTCAAGCAATGGAAGTGAAAGAAAGCTAGATCTTCAACAAAGAATGAGTGAATCACGTTCCACCCTTCTTGGCTTTGGTAAAGCCCTAGAAAAGTGGAAGAGATTCACTCTTCTAAGAAGAAGATGAGCTCAAATGATGAAGGTGCAAGACATAATTGAAAGCAAGAAAGTAAAATCATTAATGTAAAGACAAGAAGTAAATTTAGAACATAAAGAACACAAAAGTAGGGAATTTATCTTCCCAACTCTATAAAAATGAAGACAAGTAGGGAATTAACTTCCCAACTATAATAAAGATGCAGACAAGTAGGGAATTAAACTTCCCAACTATAATAAAGACTTGAAATAATTAAAAGGAGCAAGAATGTAAAAGACTTGAATTAAAGAACTAGAATGTAAAACTTGAATTAAAATGAATACATAAAAAGACTAGGTATTCTTCAAGAGGGGAGCTCTTGATCTCTCCCCACAAGTGTCCTCAAAGGCTCCCAAAAGGGGAGAATATATAGGCAGGGAAAAACAAGGGAGGGGTGAAAGAGCAGTGCTGGACGCCTAAGTCAAGGTGAGAATTAAAGGCTCAGTCAAAGAATCAGGAAATCTGTAGTCTGTCCGTGGGAACCGTTCGAACGGTCCCTTTCGTTCAAACATTAAGGCTGTTTTGCTTGTATGTCCGTGTAGATTTTCAGGCTTCACGTGGGTTGTAGTCTTTTGTCTGGCCATTCATTCACCTATTCTCTGCAGTACTCAGGGTCTTCAAACACTCCAGATTCAGTCGATCTTGGCACCCATGTGCCTGAGGGTCTTTCTTTTGGCTTGGGAGCCTGATCGTGTCTGTGTTTCCAGTGTCGTTCGAACGTGGGATAGTCGTTCGAACGTGATGATGCGTTCGAACGAGGCTTGATGTTCGAATGTTAGGCTTTAGCCTCCAGGGTCTGTCTGCAACACGCCTGGTCTTTGTTAAATTCAGGGGAACGTTCGAACGGTCCCTTCCGTTCGAACGTGAAGGCTGTCCTCCAAGCTTTTCCATTGTTTGATCCTTAAAGCACTGCAATTACACTTAAATGTTGTATTTGTTATGCTTGACCATTTTTTCTCACTTTAGCACCTGAAACATCACCATTTGAACTCCATCAATGTATAATTAGTCCAAAGGAGGCACAATAAAATGTTATAATTGAGTATCAATCAACGGCCTCGCCCTCTCCAACTCGGGTGCCCCCATGATGCAAACAAGGGGTCTCGCCTTCTCCACCTTGTGATGCCGACTAGGGGTCTTGTCTCCTTCACCCTAGGCGCCCTATGACGACCTCACCCTCTCCATGATGGTGCCCCCTATGACGCCGTTCAAACGAGAGGTCTCGCCCTCTCCATCTTGGACTCTCCACTTGAAGGCGCTCTAGACGATAAGTCTCACCCCATCTCATCGGAATGAGTCAATGGAATGAGTTTTAGACGTCCAGCTCTACAGAGCCCTCCTCATCTACATCTCAATGGAATGAGCCTCATACATCAAGCTCCTCAAAGCCTTCCTCATCTCCGTCTCACCGGAATGAGTCAATGGAAGGAGTCTCAGACGTCCAGCTCCACAGAGCCCTCCTCATCTCCATCTCAATGGAATGAGCCTCAGACGTCCAGCTCATCATTTGCATAGTCCACTCTCAATGACTCTCACTATCATCACTCACATAGTCCTCATCATCGGACTCAAGAGCCTCCTAAGGCCTGAGATCAGAAAGATCATAGTAAGGGTATGCTACAGAGGCCTTCCTCCTGAGCTCCTCGTAGCTGTCAATGAAGGCACTGGTCCTAGCCCTCTCAACAGCATCTCTCTGCACCTCCGCACTAGTAGCTCTCCCAAGTGCTACGCCGAGGTTAGCCTCAAGTTGAGCAACCTTCCTCTGAGATAGCTTCAACTGCTCAGCGGTGCGCTCTCGCGTCCGCCGCTCGAGCTCAAATCGCTTCTCGGCATCCTCTCGTGCCTGTCGAGCTAGCAGTGCGTCATTCTCTCATGTCTGTCGCTCAAGTGAAAGCTTCATCTCAGCAGCCGTAAGCTGTTCCTCAGCAGCCTCACGCGCCCGCCTCTCCTTTGCCTCGCCAAGAACTTCCTTCCCGATCATCAACGTATTACTAAATAAGGCAAGCAAGGCAACCATCACCTATGGACATTCAAGTACAAAGAAAGTCAAGAGCTAAGTCCAGACATGCCAAAGAAAGCCAAATACAAAATAGAGGGGACAGAGCGTACCAGAGTAATGCCCTCTACAGCGGCATTGACTACGCCCCCAGGACCCCGAGAGGCAATCTCATTGGCCTCAACACCGGTCACCAAGGCATTGAATCTCTCCTTTGCCACCTCCACCTCCATCACGGCGGATTGCGGCGCCGGCACCTCAGCCCCCACAGCGGTACCAGAATCGTGCCTCGGGGAAAGGGAGACATAAATCAAAAGAGAAGGTGGATCATCATCAAACGCAGCCGGTACAGAACCTGCTGGGTCAACCGGCCTCGGCCGAGAAGAACAAGGGGCACCAAACTTCGCCCTCTTAGAAGGAGGAACAGGAATGGGCACCACCCTAGAGGCAAAGAACTCATCCACTACGAACCTGTCAATGGGGAGACCTGCAAAGAACTAGTAAGTCAGAAAGCCAAACACAAAGCCAAAGAGGAAGTGCGGGTCATGCCTAGTAAGCCTCTACTACGACAACCATCATCCGAGACTACACGTAGCTCGGCCTATGACTCTGCTCTCACGCAAGTCACCTTGTAAGCCTCTGCTACGGTGGCCACCTCTGAGACTACACGTAGCTCGGCCTATGACTCTGCTCTCACGCAAGTCACCTTGTAAGCCTTTGCTACGGTAGCCACCTCTAAAACTACACGTAGCTCGGCCTACGACTCTGCTCTCACGCAAGTCACCTTGTAAGTCTCTGCTACAGTAGCCACCTCTGAAACTACACGTAGCTCGGCCTAGGACTTTGCTCTCACGCAAGTCCCCTTGTAAGTCTCTGCTACGGCAGCCACCTCCGAGACTACACGTAGCTCGGCCTATGATTCTGCACTCATGCAAGTAGTCACCTTTTCTATGGCAGCCATCTCCGAGACTATACGTACCTCGGCCTCTATGACTCTGCCCTCATGCAAGTAGTCACCTCTGCTATGACAGCCATCTATGAGACTATACGTAGCTCGGCCTCAGCTCATGCGGCCCTCTCTCGAGACATTCACAACACTGTCTTTGCTCTCACGCAAACAACTTGCCTATCTCTCCAGGTAATCATGTTAAATAATTTAATGTTTTGAATAACATTGTCTTCGCCATCTCTAGACAGGCTCTTGAAACGCCTTGACCGAAGCCAAGTCAAAGCATGCCCACCAAGCCATATGGAGTTACAGTCCCCGCAAAAGACCGCACAGGAGTCTTAGCTCCTATAGCATACAAAGGCTAGCACGGAAGCCCCAGTCTGAAAAATAAAGGGGGCACCGCCAAAACCCATCTCCCAAGAAGCAACCTGGCAACCGGACCTTGACCAGAAACACTGGAGGCATCATCCTCTTGAGAAGAGGGGAGACTCCACTCTAAAAAGCAAAAAGAGTCTCAACCACCTCCCCATCAACAAGAGCTCCTAAAATCAGAAACTAGGAGTTATCAGAAAAAGAGACAAACCTCCCAGAATAAGAGAGCAAGAAAACTCCTACTCAAGAAGATACACATGCCTTCAACCCCTACCTCTCGAAGAATATCAGAGCTCGAGGCATGGGGGCAAATGACGAGCCCGAATTTAACTGGGCTAGGCCCAATGAACTTAGAAAAGGCCCAAACATCCAGGACCCACGAAAGAGCCCAAGTCGCCAAGGCCTATGGAGCTCGGTCCACCTGTCAAAAGGAGTTGAATAGTAAATCGGAGGTGAATAGTAAATCGGAGATGAGTAGTAAATCGAAAGTGAATAGTGAATCGGAGGTGAATAGAAAATCAGAAGTGAATAGTGAAGGGAGTCCAAGGAGATCAAGTGGCCAACGCCTAAGCTCCTCCTAGAAGGCGCGGGCGTTAAGAGGACAACACCCAAGAGGCCGAAGGCCATTGGGCGCCGCCCCGGCATCCTTGCACGCCGCCTAGGCTGGCCCCCTTGGGCGCCAGCTTGGGTTAGCTCCCCTTCGGGCGTCTCCTCCTTTTCCTTCCTCTGGCCACCTCACTCAAATCCAAGACGACCAAGCCCCTCCAATACAAGTCCCAACTCAAGGAGACAGTCGGGTCTAATACCAACTGGGAGTCCGCCTTCGATTAAATAGGAGTACGAAGGAGAGATAGACGAGCTATGAAACTAAATGGGTTACTTGGAAGATGAGAGAAGGAAGAGCTAAACAACGAGGTGAAGACACCCCCCATAGGGCGCCGCCCACCTCTCCACACCAAGTGGGCGCCGCCTACTCCCCTCCAATTGGGCGTCGCCTATAGGAGGCCAAGTGGGCGCCTCCCACTTTGGCCCTCTCCTATCCTCTCTTCTCCTCCTCGTCTCCTCCTTACTTCAAGACTCAAGTCCAAGGCTATGCATGAGCACACTCCGCACTAGAGTAACATCCGAGCAAATAGGAGCACATGGAGGAAGGCTCAAGATACGAAGATCTCCTACCATAATTCTACCTTCCAAAGAGGTCTACTCCTACCATAACTCTACTTACCACAGAGGCTCACTCCTACCATGTTTGTACGTACCAAATTGACGGGAGACTTCTCCCTCACGTCACCGCCTCATCGCCTTGGAGAGCCTATATAATGTAAGCCCTCACTGTATAAAGGGCCCGATGACTCTTGAGAAACTACACGAGTTGCACTCAGCAAGCTCTCTAAGCTCTCTACACTCTCTATCCCTCTAGACTTATTGTAAACTCTCCGGAGTACCACCGTTGATCAATAAAACTCCTCAGGGCACCGTCGCCGTTCGAAGAGTGGACGTAGGTCATCTGAGACCGAACCACTATAAATCTCCAGTGTTGACCTATATTTACTGTTTTGCCACTAATTGCCATTGATTGCACATTAATCACTCATGTGACTGTTGATCTCGCACGAAGACGATTTTGTGCATCATCAATTTTTGGGCGCTGCCCAGGCATCCTAGGGCGCCGCCTGGGCAGGTCCCCTTAGGCGCCGGCTTAGGTTGGCTCCCCTTCGGGCGTCTCCTCCTCTTCCTTCCTCCGGCCACCTCACTCAAGTCCAAGACGACAAAACCCCTTCCAATACAAGTCCGAACTCGAGGAGACGGTCTGGTCTAATACCCACTGGGAGTCCGCCTCCGATTAAATAGGTGTACGAAGGGGAGAGAGACGAGATAAGAAATTAAATGGGTTACTTGGAAGCCTAGAGAAGGAAGTGCTGAACAACGAGGCGAGGACACCCCCCATGGAGCGCCGCCCACCTCTCTACACCTAGTGGGCGCCGCCCATAGGAGGCCAAGTGGGCGCCTCCCACTTTGGCCCTCTCCTATCCTCTCTTCTCCTCCTCCTCTCCTCCTTAATTCAAGACTCAAGTCCATGGCTAAACATGCACACACTCCGCACCAGAGTAACATCCGAGCAAATAGGAGCACGTGGAGGAAGGCTCAAGATACGAAGATCTCCTACTATAATTCTACCTTCCGAAGAGGTCTACTCCTACCATAACTCTACTTACCAAAGAGGCTTACTCCTTCCATGTTTGTACTTACCAAATTGACGGGACACTTCTCCCTCACGTCACCGCCTCACCGCCTTGGTGAGCTAATATAATGTAAGCCCTCACTGTGTAAAGGGCACGATGACTCTTGAGACACTACACTAGTTGCACTCAGCAAGCTCTCTACGCTCTCTACACACACACACTCACTCTAGACTCATTGTAAACTCTCCGGAGTTCCACCGTTGATCATTAAAACGCCTAAGGCCACCGTCGTCGTTCGAAGAGTGGACGTAGGTCATCTGAGACCGAACCACTATAAATCTCCAGTGTTGACCTATATTTACTATTTTACCACTAATTGACATTAATTGCTCTTTAATCACTCTTGTGACTGTTGATCTCGCACGAAGACGATTTTGTGCATCATCAATTTTTGGGCGCCACCCAGGCATCCTTGGGCGTCGCCTGAGCTGGCCCTCTTGGGCGCCGCATTGGATTGGCTCCCCTTCGGGCTTCTCCACCTCTTCGTTCCTCCGGCCACCTCACTCAAGTCCAAGACGACCTAGCCCCCTCCAATACAAGTCTGAACTCAATGAGACGGTCGGGTCTAATACCAACTGGGAGTCCGCCTCCGATTAAATAGGAGGACAAAGGAGAGAGAGAGACGAGCTATGAAACTAAATGGGTTACTTGGAAGCCGAGAGAAGGAAGAGCTAAACAATGAGGTGAGAACACCCCCCATGGGGCGCCGCCCACCCCTCCACACCATGTGGGCGCTGCCCACTCCCCTCCTATTGGGCGCCGCCCATAGGAGGCCAAGTGGGCGCCTCCCACTTTGGCCATCTCATATCCTCTCTTCCCCTCCTCGTCTCCTCCTTACTTCAAGACTAAGTCCATGGCTAAGCATGAGCACACTCTGCACTAGAGTAACATCCGAGCAAATAGGAGCATGTGGAGGAAGGCTCCAGATACGAAAATCTCCTACCACAATTCTACCTTCCAAAGAGGTCTAATTCTACCATAACTCTACTTACCAAAGAGGCTCACTCCTACCATTTTTGTACTTACCAAATTGACAGGAGACTTCTCCCACACGTCACCGCCTCACCACCTTGGTGAGCCAATATAATGTAAGCCCTCACTGTGTAAAGGGCACGATGACTCTTGTGACACTACACTAGTTGCACTCAGCAAGCTCTCTATGCTCTCTACACACACACTCTCTCTCTAGACTCATTGTAAACTCTCCGGATATCCACCCTTGATCAATAAAATGCCAAAGGCCACCGTCGCCGTTCGAAGAGTGGACGTAGGTCATGTAAGACCGAACCACTATAAATCTCCAGTGTTGACCAATATTTATTATTTTGCCACTAATTGCCATAGATTGCTCATTAATCACTCCTGTTGATCTCGCACGAAGACGATTTTGTGCATCATCAATTTTTGGGCGCCGCCTTGGGTTGGCTCCCCTTCGGGCGTCTCCTCCTCTTCCTTCCTCTGACCACCTTACTCAAGTCCAAGACGACCAAGCCCCTTCCAATACAAGTCTGAACTCAAGGGGACGGTCGGGTCTAATACCAACTGGGAGTCCGCCTC
>CM042197.1:24325649-24336585 GCA_023539305.1 Ilex asprella
CGAGCTATGAAACAAAGTGGGTTACTTGGAAGCCAAGAGAAGGAAGAGCAAAACCACGAGGTGAGGACACCCCTCATGGGGCGCCGCCCATCTCTCCACACCATGTGGGCGTCGTCCACTCCCATGCAATTGGGCGCCGCCCATAGGAGGCCAAGTGGGCGCCTCCCACTTTGGCCCTCTCCTATCCTCTCTTCTCCTCCTCGTCTCCTCCTTACTTCAAAACTCAAGTCCAAGGCTAAGCATGAGCACACTCCGCACCAGGGTAACATCCGAGCAAATAGTTGCACTAGGAGGAAGGCTCAAGATACGAAGATCTCCTACCATAATTCTACCTTCCAAAGAGGTCTACTCCTACCATAACTCGACTTACCAAAGAGGCTCACTCCTACCATATTTGTACTTACCAAATTGACGGGAGACATCTCCCTCACGTCACTGCCTCACCGCCGTGGTGAGCCAATATAACGTAAGCCCTCACTGTATAAAGGGCATGATGACTCTTGAGACACTACACTAGTTGCACTCAGCAAGCTCTCTAAGCTCTCTACACACACACTCTCTCTCTAGACTCATTGTAAACTCTCTGGAGTTCCACCATTGATCAATAAAATGCCTAAGGCCACCGTCGCCTTTCGAAGAGTGGACGTAGGTCATCTGAGACCGAACCATTATAAATCTTCAGTGTGGACCTAAATTTACTGTTTTGCCACTAATTGCAATTGATTGCTCATTAATCAATCTTGTGACTGTTGATCTCGCACGAAGATGATTTTGTGCATCATCAATTTTTGGACGCCTCCAGTGCTGGCCCCCTTGGGCGCTGGCTTGGGTTGGCTCACCTTCGGGCGTCTCCTCCTCTTCCTTCCTCTGGCCACCTCACTCAAATCCAAGACGACCAAGCCCCCTCTAATACAAGTCCGAACTCAAGGAGACAGTCGGGTCTAATATCAACTGGGAGTCCGCCTCCGATTAAATAGGAGTACGAAGGAGAGAGAGACGAGCTATGAAACAAAATGGGTTAGTTGGAAGCCGAGAGAAGGAAGAGCTAAACAATGAGGTGAGGACACCCCCCATGGGGGGCCTCCCACCTCTCCACACCATGTGGGTGCCGCCCACTCCCCTCTAATTGGGTGCCACCCATAGGTGGCCTAGTGGGCGCCTCCTACTGTGGCCCTCTCCTATCCTCTCTTCTTCTTCTCGTCTCCTCCTTACTTCAAGACTCAAGTCCAAGGCTAAGCATGAGCACACTCCGCACCAGAGTGACATCCGAGCAAATAGGAGCACGTGGAGGAAGGCTCAAGATACGATGATCTCCTACCATAATTCTACCTTCCAAAGAGGTATACTCCTACCATAACTCTACTTACCAAAGAGGCTCACTCCTACCATGTTTGTACTTACCAAATTGACGGGAGACTTCTCCCTCACGTCACTACCTCTCCGCCTTGGTGAGCCAATATAATGTAAGCCCTCACTGTGTAAAGGGCACGATGACTCTTGAGACACTACAGTAGTTGCACTCAGCAAGCTCTCTATG
The DNA here is from genome assembly GCA_023539305.1 of Ilex asprella. NCBI lineage: Eukaryota > Viridiplantae > Streptophyta > Magnoliopsida > Aquifoliales > Aquifoliaceae > Ilex > Ilex asprella. The sequence goes on from CM042197.1 coordinate 24,327,187, forward strand.
CTCTCTATACTCTCTCTCTCTCTCTAGACTCATTGTAAACTCTCTGGAGTTCCACTGTTGATCAATAATATGCCTAAGGCCACCGTCGTCGTTCGAAGAGTGGCCATCATCAGTTTTTCGGCGCCGCCCAGGCATCCTTGGGCGCCGCTTGGGCTGGCCCCCTTGGGCGCCGGATTGGGTTGGCTCCCCTTCGGGCGTCTCCTCCTCTTCCTTCCTCCGGCCACCTCACTCAAGTCCATGACGACTGATGAGCCCATAGTATTGCATATTTGAAGGGCTCATTACGTGCATTATAACTCAAATTTTGCATTTAAATACTTAGTGTTAGCCAAAATTGTCAATAATGTTGAATTCTCGAGGTTGCATGTTTTGATAGCTTAAATGTTGGATTTTAGGACCTTGCAACTATGTTGGATGTGTGGTAATAGCATGGACACAGTACATGAAGAATTGGAGGCTTAAAAGTGAAGAAATCAAGGAGGTGTTGGTGTTTGGGAACAAAAGCGCCAGCAGCCACGCCACTGTGTAGCAGAGCCTCGGTGTTCCTCCATTTTGACCATGATCCACTCGGTGTTCAAAACATAAAATTTGTAGATCTGGATGTCTTCTGTATCATGTCCAAATTTTAGCTCAATCCAATGGTTAGATCAAGAGTTATGTCATTTCTACCGAAGGTGGTCCACAGTAGAAACTCTATCGGTAGACCCTACCGGTATAGTACTCTACCGGTAGACCCTACCGGTAGGGTAAAGCTACTGGAGTGCCCTCTACCGGTAGACATGCCCGAAACAGCCCAGAATCGCCTGCAACTCAACTTTGTGGCTTGGGGGTCCCACCTACTCTTCTCCCACTTGTTCCCCATCATTTTCTTACACAACCACATGCCTCCTACACCCTATTGGATGACTTTGGAGGCTTGGCATTAATGAGGCATGGGAGAGAAGAGCAAGGCAAGTGGGGAGGATGGCTAAGCTTGTCCTAGCATTCAAGACTCAATCAAATCAGCCCTCTCTTGGGAAAGCTTGCTCTTACACCTTGGGGACCACCATGCATGAAAATTGAAGGCATACACTCCATTATATTCAGCATTATACACACAAGTTCAAAAGTGGCTACCTAAGCTTAGGATAGTTTTAGAAGTTCCAAGGTAGAAGATGATGAATAGTAGATAGAAAGTTTAGATTTTTGCGTTGTCATCACTCATTTCTCTTGTAATCTTTGGTAAGACTCTTGTAATCTTCATTTTATTTCCTTACTGTCACTTATTCTAATTCTATTGCAAGTTTAGTTATATGTTCTTGAATCTACCATTGTTGTCTAAGTTTTCTTCATATTTTAGCTTTTAAAATGGGTATTAAATATTTTTCTTCATAGCCTTAGTTTTCTTGCTTTAAGTTAAGTTTCGTTCGTTAAGTATCCATTATATATCTTTACATTATGAATGTCTTGGTTTTAATATGAGTAGTTAGATTTTAAGTTGGTTAATCCAAGGAAAAATTTCTCTTGGGGATTTTATTTCAACTCTTTTTCATTCTTCCCTTAGGGTCAAATGGTTCAGTTTGACGGGGTTGAGAGTGGATGAGTTGGTGAGCCTTTGATATCCCGTAGGCCTAGTCACGGGTTATGCTTAGATACTCACCAATCTCGTCCCTAGCTTCCCCCGAATCAATCGTTCATTCATGCTCAATCGGAGGAAGGCTTTGAGTTGATTTGGTATTCCCATCGGAATGAATCCTTAGGATTAGCCAACACTTGTTTTCTTGCATTTTCATTTACAAACCAAACACAAAACTCAAATACAAGATTTTACACTTTCTTTTCACTTTTGCAAAATCACTTTCACAAAACTCCCTTTCCTTCCCTGAGGAGACGACCTTGGAATACTCTTCCAAGTAAAACACCGATTACGAAAGACTCCTTGCGATTGGGGAGCGCTTTTGTGCACATTCCACATTTCATTTCACACATATTTTGTTCATTCATTTCCCACAAGTCACATCCGTTGTTGCCTATCTCTTACATCATCCCGAGGAAGAGTGACACTCCCTTCACACATAAGCCACACACATTTGAGGGTGGTGTTGAGAGGTAGGGAACGACACTATTTTCCATCAATGACCAAACCCCTTCCAATTCATGTCCGAACTCAAGGAGATGGTCGGGTCTAATACCCACTGGGAGTCCGCCTCCTATTAAATAGGAGTACGAAGGAGAGAGAGACGAGCTATAAAATTAAATGGGTTACTTGGAAGCCGAGAGAAGGAAGAGCTGAACAACGAGGTGAGGACACCCCCCATGGAGCGCCGCCCACCTCTCTACACCTAGTGGGCGCCACATACTCCCCTCCAATTGGGCGCCGCCCATAGGAGGCCAAGTGGGCGCCTCCCACTTTGGCCCTCTCCTATCCTCTCTTCGCCTCCTTAATTCAAGACTCAAGTCCATGGCTAAGCATGCGCACACTCCGCACCAGAGTAACATCCGAGCCAAAAGGAGCACGTGGAGGAAGGCTCAAGATACGATGATCTCCTACCATAATTTTACCTTCCAAAGATGTCTACTCCTACCATAACTCTACTTACCAAAGAGGCTCACTCCTATCATGTTTGTACTTACCAAATTGACGGGAGACTTCTCCCTCACGTCACCGCCTCACCGCCTTGGTGAGCCTATATAATGTAAGCCCTCACTGTATAAAGGGCACGATGACTCTTGAGACACTACACTAGTTGCACTCAACAAGCTCTCTAAGCTCTTTACACACTCTCTCTCTCTCTAGACTCACTGTAAACTCTCCGGAGTTCCACCGTTGATCAATAAAACGCCTAAGGCCACCGTCGCCGTTCGAAGAGTGGAAGTAGATTATCTGAGACCGAACCAGTATAAATCTCCAGTGTTGACCTATATTTACTGTTTTGCCACTAATTATCATTGATTGCTCATTAATCACTCATGTGACTGTTTATCTCGCACGAAGACGATTTTGTGCATCATCAGTGTTTGGGTGCCGCCTAGGCATCCTTGGGCGCCACCTGGGCTGGCCCCCTTGGGCGCCGGCTTGGGTTGGCTCCCCTTCGGGGGTTTCCTCCTCTTCCTTCCTCCGGCCACCTCACTCAAGTCCAAGACGACCAAGCCCCCTCCAATACAAGTCCGAACTCAAGGAGACGGTCGGGTCTAATACCAACTGGGAGTCCGCCTCCGATTAAATAAGAGTACGAAGGAGAGAGAGACGAGCTATGAAACTAAATGGGTTACTTGGAAGCCGAGAGAAGGAAGAGCAAAACAAAGAGGTGAGGACACCCCCCATGGGGCGCCGCCCTCCTCTCCATACCATGTGGGCGCCGCCCACTCCCCTCCAATTGGGCGCCGCCCATAGAAGGCCAAGTGGGCCCCTCCCACTTTGGCCCTCTCCTATCATCTCTTCTCCTCCTCGTCTCCTCCTTACTTCAAGACTCAAGTCCAAGGCTAAGCATGAGCACATTCTGCACTAGAGTAACATCCGAGCAAATAGGAGCACGTGGAGGAAGGCACAAGATACGAAGATCTCCTACCATAATTCTACCTTCCAAAGAGGTCTACTCCTAGCATAACTCTACTTACCAAAGAGGCTCACTCCTACCGTGTTTGTACTTACCAAATTGACGGGAGACTTCTCCTTCACGTCACCACCTCACCGCCTTGGTGAGCTTATATAATGTAATCCCTTACTGTATAAACAGCACGATGACTCTTGAGACACTTCACTAGTTGCACTCTACAAGCTCTCTATGCTCTCTACACACACTCTCTCTAGACTCTTTGTAAAATCTCCGGAGTACCATCGTTAATCTATAAAACGCCTAAGGCCACCGTCACCGTTCGAAGTGTGGACGTAGGTCATCTGAGACCGAACCACTATAAATCTCCAGTGTTGACCTATATTTACTGTTTTGTCACTAATTGCCATTGATTGCTCATTAATCACTCTTGTGACTGTTGATCTCGTACGAAGACGATTTTGTGCATCATCAAGTATCATCTCATCTCATGGCATGGTATAGTTGCATTCCAACATTGAATGCATATTCTCGTGTGGAATAAATTGGTTATATGTTGCATGTGAATATTACATGAGCACGAACATCTAGGGGGAGTAGCCTCTGTGGAATCTACTCTACTGGGCGTTGGCTCACGCTATACTCGAACACATTACAGGCTCGGGGTATACTATGGTGGCCTTGTTGTTTGGAGTTTTATAAATTAAGTTTGGCAGTACTTGGTATGGAATTGTAATAGAACTCATATGAACTATATTTGGTATGTAAATATCATGTTATATGAGTTGGAGTTGGTTTGTACATGTGTTTGTGGGTTTTGAGAAGTTTTGAAATGAATTGGAAATGAAAAACTATGGAAATGGGCAAAATCTGGGTTTAACTACCGGTAGTCGTGACCCAGAAGATAGCAGCTACTGGTAGTCGTGAACCAGAAGGTCTCAGGCTCCCAGTAGTCAACCGGTAGTCATTGGTCCAAAGAGTTCTAGCTACCGGTAGCTAACAAATAGCTTCCGGTAGAGATTTTCCAGATTACCTGAACTACCGGTAGTCAGTCTAAAAATCTGAAATCTTAAAAAAAAAATTGCCAAGCTTTGGGCTTAAAATTTACTCCCTTTAAATGACCAAATTAGACCCTAATGGGGTATAAACTATGGTGTGTTTGACTTGTATGTTTTGAACGTGGTGTCGAGTTATGCGACATCCTCGGGTATTTTCGCGGGTTGGCGGGTTGTCAACGGTCAATTAATGACCCTCAGAATTTGGAGTGTCAGAGTAACAGAAACATTTTAACTGTTTAAAAATAACAATCTTCCTTGGTTCAAAGCAAGAACCGCATCTCAAACCAAGTCATTGTTAATAGTCATACATTCACTAGTGCTTCACTAGTAGATGAAACAATCAAGTGTAGGTTGACAGTCAGACTCATTACCGATAAAAATTCATATTTAATACAGGTCAAATTTATTACTAAACAACGGCATCCCTAAGGCACTGAAAATAGTAATAAACCGAATAGAAAACACTTCCAAGAATTAAGTAAACCTGGTTCATCTGACCACTATACTGGGGAATAATCAATTCGTACTGAGAAATTTAAGGATACATTATGTAAACACTAAGTGATGATTTCTCCACTAAATTCCACAACAAGGAGCCATGGAACCAAGGGCAAATAACCAATAGCATGCACTATGTGTCTCTTTTCAATTATTAACAGGCATGGTCGATTATGTCCTATAATATCAGGTTTCTAGCAGTAAATGCCAACTAAAGAAAAGTCTGTAACTAAAAGATGACTGAGCATGCAACGAAAGGAACATACTGTGTATTTCTCTTTTGAGTACTAGAAGGCAGTAATTGTGTCGCTGCAATCCTCCTTGAAAGAGGGAATTTCAATTGAGAAGAAGATGCTGAGGGGTAACAGTTGCTGCAACAAATCCTAATAACTAAAACTAAAATAAGACAAAATGTATTCCTAAAAAATACATGGAAAAAAACCTGTTTGCTTCGAACGAGGGAAAAAGTAAAAAATGAAGATGAGTAATTGAGAATATAAGACCATAGAAGTACCTTCATTGCAAGACTCAACAAACCTAACAACATCCGTAGTAGTAAAATGCTCCATCATAACCTTCAGAAGAGGAAGCTTTGGTATTAAGGGCTATAAAACTGTGTCAATAAATAGTTTTTCCCGATCAAATACATAAACCTCAGGATCAGTAACCTCCCCATGAACCTGTAGAGAAAATCTCAAACGCATAATTTACACTCAATTAGGGGTCGCGCTATAAATTTACGTTAGAGGGGGCAAATTTTGACAATAACAAAGAAAAAATTGAACTTATATTTAATACATTAAATATTAATAATAATTACTATTACTTTTGTTCAATACATTTACAATAGCTAATCCATGCATCACATGTCTAAAGTACTTCCTTAAGCACATCAAACACACTGAAAATTGGATGTAAAGGTGCTACTAGAAATCTATACTAATAAAACACAACCCAATTTGAATCTTTAAGTTGGAAAAGCACAAGAACGACTCAGATTTGTTTAAGAATTTTGATCCAATGATCTAAAATCACTCTCACAAAATTTTCCCCCTCAAATATGTCATATCCAAACCCAAATCTCTAAAATTGATCCAATGGTTGAAATCACTCTAATCCTTCTCTCAAGTGTCTTCTCTCTCTTCCCTCACCCCTTTGAACGTCTTCTCTCACCCTCTCTTTGCTCCTCTATTTCCTTCTTTCTCACCCTCCTCTCTATTCTCCCAACCCCATATCAGTCGAAGGAAACAGCAATGGCGATATTCCTAGCTCTACGAACGGTCACTACCTATCTCCAATTCCTAAAACCCAATTCCTTTAGTACTTAGAATTGGTTGCTTATTGGCTGATCTTGGTGGTGGAGGCGATGGTTATGGGATGGTTAGTTCGTCTATAACCAATTTTTTTTCTGGTATTGATTTAAATCATTGATCTTGCTTGGTTGTCTCCTCTTTTTGTTATTCATCTTCACAGTTCACATGAGAGGGACCGTTCCTTACCCTATGGCCTGTTAGGACTAGGGATCCTTACGAAAGTAAGGAGTATCATTGGACAAAAGTGGATTATGCTATCTCTTTTAAGTGTTAAGTGGGTTGCTATTTTATTCCTTCGACGCATTTGATGCAAACATATCGAATGCATCGAAATTGTTGAGGTGTGAACATAGTGATTTGCATATTTGAGTTTGTTGAAATATTCTTTAAGTTTTTCGATGGTTATTCTTCTTCTTATGTTCGTGTTCGATAGAATTTCTAATTTTCTTTTGTTTTTATATATGACATTAAATTTTTTTAAACCCATGAAATAGATTCTTTAGCATCTTTTGTGAAATTTGGAAAAATTAATCCCTCACCAATGCTACCAGCAGCGGCGAAACCAGTATCGATCGGGTATTATTATTAAATAATAATCTTTGGTTGTAATTTTATTTCGCATTCAACATAAATAGTTTTATACACTCTTGGTCATTGTCTTTGGCTAGTGATGCCAACCCCCCAATGGCGGCGAAACCACTTTCAACCGGGTAATATTTTTAAATGATTATCCTTGGTTGTTATTGTATTTCATATTCACAATGAAAAGTTTTGTATGCTCTTGGACATAGAGCTCTAGAGTTGATTGAGTTGAAGTTGCTTCTTTCTTTTGCTATACAATATCAACAATTGTTTTGTATTGTTTTGATATAGAGTTGATTGAGTATTTCACATTATGAGCATTTCACACTTGGCGATAAAGTTATGCACAAAAGTTGATATGTTTCAGGAGTCATATTTTTGAACAAAATTCTGTCATTTTTTTTTCTAAAAATAAATAGTTGGCTCATGACGAAATTTTGTTTGTTATATCGTGCTTTCAGGGACGGGTAACTACTAATAGGTGTATATGCAAGAGCTAGAGGGATTCCCATTGCCGGTGCCAATGTAGTTATAACCATTGTTTTTTTTGCGGTTCTCGATCGTGAGAATATATTTTCCCATAAATAATTGCAAGAATATCATTTTGATTTGGTTGGTTGCAATTTTTTTAGCAAGAGCAAATTCACATGTACTAAGTAATATTTGATCAAAACCAATTCTAAGTACTGCAGCATGCCTCTCATTGTTTTTTTTTTTCATACATATTTTTAGGTTATGAATGGAATGAGGCGGTTTAAAGGTCATCGCTAACCCCAAACTCATGCCTCTCATGGTTTTTTTTTTCATACATATTTTTAGGTTATTTTTAGGTCATACTTATTTGTTGTTTCAGTTGGTAAAGGTTTAAAGGTGGCTGTTTTAATATACTTATTTCTAGAAATTTGTTGTTTTGAGTCTATTGGGATAAAGTAGTTGTAGTTGTTTTAATTGTTGGAAAGCCCTAATTTTTTATCCTAGAAGTGTTGTAGTTCTCTTTATTTTTTTTGTAATGTCAGCATACTTGAATCTTGCTTAGAGCATTTGAGCTTCCCATTTTTTAAATTTGTGCTTATGTTATAATTGTCAAATATTACATATTTGAAGCTTCATTTCTCACATTCATAGTTCCTTTTGCTATTCTAATATTAGGATTGAGTTTTCCATGTTTATGGTTCAATTTCTCACATTCAAGGTTTTGCCTTTTCATGTAATTTTTGGTGATTGAGTTTTTTATTATTAATTGATTGGCAGAGTGGATTGTGGTTTAAATCAATTATTAGGCACGAGCTTGGGGTAACCGATGACAATGGTCTGTTTGCAAATTGGGTAAGAAGCATGCATTTGATGGAACATGTTATTCAATTACAGTAGCTGCGATACCTCTTAAATTTTAAGGTTCTTTCTAATTTTTCAATGCTAACAATGTGATCAGGCTGTAAATTTAAGAGATTAACTCTTAGATTTGTGAACACAAAACATAGGAGAAGATAAAAGAGATTTCAAAGAACAATTTCCAGATACAACTAATATCTATAGATGATCTAATCTTCTATTGCTACTAACCAAGTTAGTCACGTATAGTTAGTCACAACAAATCAAGTGCATCTATATTGTTGTAATATTTCTTCAACTCCTCTATGGTAGACTCATGGATATTTGTCTCCATACTTTTGTTGTAATTCTCCTTGGTGACCACGAAAGTAAATTTTTTTACCTCTTTTAATTTCTCTCGGTATTTTTCATTTTCATCGTACAAAACAAATCTATTTGTCTTTGATGTATTTGTATTGTCTCGAGTTTTGGTATTTTTTAACGCCCACATTTATAATCATAAATCTTAAATGGCATTTTTTGTTGTTTTGCTTCGATGAGCTAAAATTTTATTTCTTTCTTTTTTCAGAGAACGTTAATAGAGAGAAGGGAGAGTGAATCAACACTTTTGTCCACGACACAATCTTGAGAAACATTGTAAAGTTTTGTCTGTATGCGTGCATATGTATATGTGTTGGTCTTTTGTGACTACTACTTTTCATGGTAAAATGAAGGAGAAAAGTTTGGGATTTGTCACTCCTACTCTTCTTTTGTTCGAGAAAAACATAATTGATTTTTAGTCATTACATTATTTTTGATGTGGAGCTTATATGGATGTTAATTAAATGCATGCATTTGGAATTATGGATTGAATTTGATATATGCAGATCCACAATTTCTCTAATAAATATTGGATCACCTTTATGTGGTTGCATTAGTTGGTAAATGATTGTGATATGCAAAATTGTGACGTGATAAAATGAGACTTTTGGTAGCTTTTTTGGATATGAAAATAAATTGGGTACACAGGTTGAAACTTTTATGGTCCCATTTTTATGCTAATTGTTGTTTTGTTTTTAGTTACATAGTGTCTTTAGGCATAAC
>CM042197.1:24336985-24349740 GCA_023539305.1 Ilex asprella
TTGTCCAGGGAAAAAGGTTTGTTGTTTGGTCATTAATTGCATGAATAATAACTATTGAAATTTTGTTTGTTTCACCAACTATTTTGATATGAGATTCATATGTATAGTTATAATTACATTTAATATGTTATTGGTAGTAGTGTTACTGAACTGGTAATTGAATATTTAAGTAGTGGATCATGGTGTAATGAAAGATATATTTCTCAATGTTTTCAGCGTAAAGTTATTTTATATGCCTTTTATTTGATCATAATCTTTTTTTATTATTCCGTGCCTTTAGGCACGGGCAATTACTAGTACATTAATAAAGAGTAATGCTAGTTGACCATAATTTGGGAATATAATCCATAATTACACCATAAAGTTAAAAAGAAACCCTAGCTAATTCATAAAATATACCAATTTAATGCAATAGAGTAATAATGAGTTAATAAATAGAGAAACTATTGTAGCCACATTCCATAATGAAATACCCAAGAAAAATTAAAATATAATACATTAGTCAACAACCTATAAGTTAAAAATACTAGGAAAGTTAATTTTGAAGTGTGATTGGTAGAAAAAAGAATGAAATGGAAAAGTAAACTCCAGATTGATGCTTATGCACAGTTTTTGTGCAAACACTAATACAATACAAAATTGAAGTTGCTGAAATTACCAGTAGAGGCATATTATGCTCAACCATTTCCTCAAGCACACGTAGACATTTCCCGAATAGGTCTGTAACACCATCTTGATAATTTGTTGTGGCTCCGGCAGGGTACATATTTACAGCAAATACAACCCCACTCTCTCTTGTCACATAAGTTTCACTAAAACAAGCATAGAGAAATAGGATGAAAAAGAATCAACAAAAATTAATGTTCATAAAACTTACTAAGTTAGCTACAATTATTCACACATGATTGGTTTCCCGCAAATCCTTCTTAGACAATAAGCAAGTTCATTTCCATTTAGATCCAACTATCTATCTTTTTATTTTTCAAGAAAAAGACTTCTTAAGAAGGGGGAATTTCGCATAAACCTCATTTGGGATTACCAGAGATATGGAAAGAAGAGTAAACGAATATGCTTATCACGAAACTAGCTAACCATATAAATCTCCATGCACAATCCTTTCAAATAGAAGTGATTGATGGCTATCATGATGCCATAGAATTTAACATCCTAAATTCTTTCTTCAATGAATTAGGTCCAACCCTTCAAGCTTAGGAACATTTTCCCATTTTCCACAATACCAGTTCTATAGTTATCATTCCATTAAGAGAGATAAAACATTATCAACCATTATAATTTGACAGCATTAAAATATCAAATGACAAATCAATAGCAAGACCAAGAACAAGAATTTCATGCAAACATGGAGAGTTGTTTTAACTTTTAAACCATTTCTAATCTTAACAATTATTATCTTTTACCCATATATTTTTAGAGTCCATTGAAATAAATCTACTATATTACAAATAGTAGTGGTGGATTTCACAATTAATTATGTCATGGAAATCATTAATATGCAGTAAAGTTTACATAGACATATTTCCTCATTTTAATGGAATATGCCTTACTATTACATTATGACGTCCTATGATACTAAATTTACGGGCCTATGCAATCATTCCTTGTGCTTATGTATTTATAAAGAAAACAAAGATAAAATACTTAAAACTACAACTGTGACGCCCCAAAATTCGCGGCTCCGTCGATTACTCTTCAACCCAGGAAATACCCGTAGATACCGAGTAACTTGATATCACACTGTTATGCCCCATTTACCGGGGTCCATAATTTAACCAAAAATTGAGCAGAGTCTCCTTTGTACGGGAAACTCTACCCAAAATGCAACTTGTGCAATATATCTTCACTTGACTCATCTGAGGCCCAATATAACACATTGACCACACCGGGTCCATTTATGATTAAACATTGCCACACCGGGTCCAATTAATCATACTTATATCAAACTATGCAAGGTTATAGTCAATACAAGTTTTATTACAATTATTTGCAAAATATCACATGCCCAAAACATAATTTTCACAAGTGTTTTACATTAACACAAAATAATGCCACATTCATATTTCTTCAAACATGGGGGTCCAAATTGAAGTCATCCACCGGTGTATTTCTCCCACTTGAAATGTTTTCCCGTATAGGGTGAGCCAACGCCCAACAGAGTATATCCTACAAGGGCTACTCCCCACCTTAGAGGCATATGCAATGTGTATATGCAACAAACAACATTTAACAATCATTCTTACAACAATATGCATTCAATGTTGGAATGCAACCATGTCATGCCATGAAATGAGTTGATACTCACTCATGCACTTAAACCAAGTCCTCACCGACTTCCACAACACAATGCAATACCAATGTGTAATGACTCGTTTTCGATGAAAATACATCCAATGAACGCTTTGTTTTTAAAATCATGCGTTTTATAAATCAGATCATTATTGGATGATACTCATTAACTGAGTATTTTCTTAGAAGTCATAATCTTGGGTCTTGTTGGGCAACGGATTTTGGAGTTTATACTGCCGGTTTCGTATACTATACTACACTTTTACGGAATTTCACGCAGTGGAGTGTATAACCAAGTCGTCAGGTCATGCACCCGAGGGGGGAATCTACCCCTTCTTGCTATACACAACACAAGTTTTGCTTTTATGCAACATGTGGATCAATGGGATCTTCGATCTGACCTTACCAATTCCACATATCAATCACCAAGAATGTTGTTTGGTTAACCATGCCTACACACACCCACACTCATGACTTATGACCATAAATGTGATGTCAATTCCATATCCATATTGTAATGCATGTCAAATGAACAATTTCTACATATCAATGTATATCATGGCAATTTATATCATATGCATATAATCACTATAATCCATTACAAGTTAAATATATCTTAGAGGATATATCAACATTTTATCACATAATACATGCTAATATCACATTTCCTTCACAAGGCATAATATAAAACACAAAGCATTACCACATGATTCCAATTTCCAAGGGATTACCGAAAAACTTCCATATATCAAAATCAAGCCAATATTACACCACCAAAACAGCCCACATAAACCACCATATAACAACCCGTAAACCACCAGATAACAGCCCGTATATAGCCCACAAAATGGCTGAAAAATAGTCCACAAAATGGCCCTAAAAATAGTTCACGAATGGCCTAAAAATAGTCCACTTTTTCATCCAAAAAATAGTCACAATTTCAGTCCAATTTCAAATTACCAATTTGCCATTTTTTTGAAAAAGTTCAAATTTATCCGGGTTTTTCAACAACAAATAACATCAATTGAGCTTCAATCACAACATGCTATGCTCAATCTGATACTCAAGTGTACTTATGAATCATAACAAACTAAAAGGCTCAAAGATTGAAAATTGTATGTTGAACTCACTTGCTAGCTTGATCTCATTAGGGCTTGTTGTGTCCGCCAAATAAAGTTTCATAAGAGGATTGAAGACACTGCTACTAGGCAATTCTTTCAGGATAGATTCCCGGTATGCCATAGCAGCAGCTGTGGTGGTGATAGGAGGTTTCAAATTTGGCATGACTATTGCCCTTCCAAAATGATGTGCACTGTAAACAAATTATTTTTAGATAATGTAGCAAATAAAACCTCTTACAGCGCAACACAATACAAACCAAATCTAATTACAGGAAACAAGACTACTGAATCTAAGCAATATTAAATTCAAGAAACTTGGTCGAAACTAAATTAAAAAAATCATTATGATAAACGTAATTTTAAAAAATGACTGTGAGAAACAACAGCTTCAATATGGTCACCATCACGGAGATGAAGGTGCCAATAATAAAGTCAGGTTATAGAGAGCTCCATTTGTGCACTATAGTATTTCACTTCTTTAACCCTTCCAGTTTTCTCTAAAGGTAATATTGACACCTATAGCAAGACAAGATTATGATAATATAGAGACAAGAATTCTTAAGAATGCTATTGTCAAGTAACTAGGGTGGTGGAAGTTTCGGACAGTTAGCCACACTCATCATACGTTGATTCTCAGATAATGTTGAAAAGCATATTCTCGAAACATCAAGTTAATAGAGCACTAGAATATGTAACAACAATAGTAAAAACTAACAATAATTGAACTTGAAAGTAAAAACTTCCATTATTGGCTCTCAATATAATTTCAATGCTACAAAGCCAGGAAATGATTTTGTCGAATATTCTATCTAAACAATCAGTAACTTAGAAAAAATCTAATGTTATTCCATTCTTTTATGTTAAATATTTTGAGTGCAAAATGCAATGGAGCATGTGACTAAGCATGAAAATTTTCCTCCGTACATTTAAAATTTGCCAATCTTCAAACCTAATATCCAAACAATTCACACTACTTTTGTCATCATGTGATACACTGCAATCCATTACACAACACTTTCGTTTGAAATTTTCATCAGGTACTTAGCACAATATGTTTCTTAACCAGAGACGCAGTTAAAAGGTTGGGGGACACTTGCCTCCTGACTTTTGAATTGCTCAAACATGTGTGATATTAAGAAATCATGATTTTGTTCAATTTAATACGATGTAGAGTGGTCGATATTCTTTTGTTCTTTTCAATTAGCCAATGGCCAATTGCCCCCCAACCCCTAACCCAAAAACGAATGTTTTGTTTTTGCACCAAGTAAAACAAATGTGAATACCCCATCTACATACATTCATATACGTATTTTTTTGGGTGAGTGGGTTTGAGAAGTCTTCCCCAAATGCTTAATTTTTAAAATTTTAAAATATTTAATAACCCTAATTCAATCAAATTATTTCATTCAGCTTCCTTGAATACTCTCTCCCCCTTTTGTAACTACTTGCACTATGCTTTTAAACTTTTTCAATTCTAAATTTTCACTCATTTTTCTTCACTATTTCAAATTTAACTAAAATTATTTTAAGTCATTAATGAGTAATTTTCATAAGATGAGGAACAAAAAAGGGTGATGAAACAAATTACATGTTGTAAGCCAGTAACACACAATTAAATATACAAGAGAAATGCACCACACCAAAAGTATATTCTACTCTTCCAAAGAATCAACTTCTGAACAAGAAGCCAGAACATCCTCATAATTATTAGACTTCTTAATAAAATAAAAGATAATTTTGTCACAAACTCTATGGGACATTGCAAATAAATTATTTTGTGGCTTTTTTGTTCAGACTTTGCTAAGGCCACAAGGAAAGTGGTTTTATGCTTTATGCAATAATTCGCTCTTGAATCTTAATGTATTTCCCATGCTTGAATTTGGAATTTCTTTTGTATTAGTTAGTGAATTGTATTTCATAATCTTCACCCCCCGCCAAAAACAAAAAAAGATGGGATCATGGCTCCACCCTTATTCATTGAGACTTCAATATGCAACAGATCACTTAGAAACTTAATTTACCCAAAAGTGCTTAATAACAACACTATGAAAAAGTGTTGTGATCATTCTCAACTCATCTATCCTTTATCCTCTAATTTTTGTTTATTGACTGCTTGAATATGGACTTGTCCTACATAAGATAACTTTTTGTCCAACTTACCACAGCAACACTAAAATGAATGAAACCCTTCGTTTGACAGTTGGAGGAAATTTAAACACTTGGAGTGGCAGAAGCATCTACACTCATAAAAGACTTCATATTCAAACACTAACTCGACCATGATTACATCCATTCGAAAGTATTTTAATGCAAAAAAATAATTTAAAACTTCACCTAAAATTGAGGTTTATTAAGAGGATAATACAAACTTTGTAAGGAAACACCAAAGTCTTTATCATTCCAAAAGATGCAAGAAAATATAAACCCTTTGCCATGTTTGAGCAGTTTGTCTGATCAAAGAGAATAAACATGTGATCAGAAAAGCTTATCCTATAATCGCTTTTTGCATAATCTAATTCTGATAGTACGGTAAAAGAGCTGGAACAATGGAACTCATCCAATATTATTTTCAGTAGAAACACTACTTAAAAAATAAATAGAGAAAAAGTAAACATCTCATGAATGGAAACAAACTAACATATGAATGAACACTAAGGGCTTCTCTAATGATAACAATTTCAAAAAAGTAAATTTCTCATGAAGGGAAACAAAATAACATATGAATTGTAATGCCCCAAACACCCTGACGAGTGCATAATATTGCATATTTGAAGGCCTCATTACATGCATTATTAACTCCACTTTTGCATTAAGTATTTGGAGTTAGCTGATTTTATGAATAATGTTGAATTTTTGATGTAGCTTGCATTTGTAGCTTAAAAGATGGAGTTTAGGACATTGCAACTATGTTGGATGTGTGGTGAAGGCATGGACACAATACATGAAGATTTGGAGGCTTAAAAGTGAAGAATTCAAGGAGGTTTTGGTGTTTAGGAACAAAGGCACTAGCTGCCACATCTTTTGGAAGCAGAGCCTCAATTTTCCTCCATTTTGACCACGATATACTTTGAATCTGAAAAATTTTAAAACAGAAAAGTTGTAGAACTGGATGGATTCTGTATCGTGTCAAAATTTTAGCTCAATCCAATGGTTGGATCAAAAGTTATACTGATTCTACAAAAAATGGTCCAGAAGATAGAAGGAACTGTACCGGTACGCCTAACTCCAGTAGCTAAACTATACCGGTACTGATTAACACTCAAAATAGCATTCTATTATGCCATGTTTTGGACTAATTATACTTTGGTGGAGCTTAAAGAATGATGTTTTAGGTCTTAAAGTGAACAAGAGTTCAAAAGCACCAAAAAGCATCCCTCGGTGGCAATCACAGCATTTTAAGAAACTATTTGCAGAAGCTTGGAATATGGAAGGAACATTCGAACGTCAAACACACATTCGAACAGTCATGATAAACTAGGTCAGAAACTGCTATCTGTGTTGCAGAAAAAACCCAAGACCCTGGAGATTCAAGAACTACGTTATAACGGTACTGAACGTTCGAACGTCTACAGGAGCAAGGACAAAGATCAGACTGACTGAAGACATTGCGTGTTGCAGACTTACAGAGTTGCCGTCAGAAGCCCTAGGCACTTGAGTGCCACGTTCAAACGGTGGCCACCGTTCGAACGCCCTAGGAATTATTGGACAGCCAGTTAAGATTCTGCAAGGACCTGGAAGGAAGATTTACATGAAGACTTAGAGGAAGATTTTGGACAGAAACCATGTGTGGACTGACACAGCTGACATGGACTGCATCCTTCTGACGTTTGAACGGCAGAAAGCAAAGACAGAGGAACCGTTCGAACGCCCAAACCGTTCGAACGGTGCGGACAGACTGCTTGTAGAGTGATTGGCATTTCACTTTGACTTTGATGCCCAGCTCTATTCTTTTACCCCCTCCCTGATTTCTCCTTGCCTATAAATACACTTAGTTTGGTGTAGAAGAGACACACATGGGTGGAACCATTGGAGGGATTCACCATTTAGCATTTCATCACATCAATTTCAATTTTTGTCTTAGTCTTTTTCTTTACTAGAAGAAGTGGGGAGTATAGATTCCCACTCATTTTCTTTACATTAATGTTCACATTTACATTTACTTAAGAGTTGTAATTCCTTTATTTACTTTAATTCTTTACATTTATGTTCTTGATTTACATTTAGTCTTTACATTTATGCCTTTATTTCCTTCTAGTCTTTACATTTATGCTCTTACATACATGCTTTTACTTATGTCTTGCACATTCCTTATTTGAGCCCCCTTCTTGCTTATAAGAGTGAAACTCTTCTACCTTTCAAGCTTTACCAAAGTCGTGAAAGGTGGAACGTGATTCACTCATTGTTTGTTAAAGATTAGCTCTTTGTTAATTATACTTTTACGTCGTGAAGCCCTCTACTTAGAGGGATGAGCATCACTCACTTTTTCTAGCTTTACCAAAGCTATGAAGAGTGAGTAGTTTCTCATTCACTCATTAGTAAGAGGCAAAGGTCATTTGGTGATTACCCAGATATCATATGATGCTTTGTTCTAATGCTTAATGTTCATATTCCCTTGCTTTTTGAAGATTGATTGCATCTAGCAAAGCTAAAGTACTTTGTATAATCGATTGCCTTCCTATGACACGAATGACTCCTGCATAGAAAAACTCTTCGTTTCAAGGCAAGTACCCCGGCTAGATCTTCATGACTACCCTTGAATCATCCCCCTTTATCAAGCTTCATTAAAAGGATGAACTATTAAAGCGATGGTTGAATGTCATGAAGAATTACTTGGTTGTTTGTACACGCGATAACTCTCGGTACAGATAATTCTTGTAAACTTCTAGTGAGACCTTGGAACCATGACCTTAATAGGCCATTTCTATCTTCCAATTGACTCGCCGTTGACACGAGAGTTAATTGAGTCATCAAGCAAAAATGTCATATTTCGGATAATTGACCACATGTCTCGATCCTCGAACTAAAGAGTGATTTCACTTCCATTTGAATCAATCGTATTTTTTGTCTAGAAAATTCTTTTAAAAGAATTTAATATTCTGTTCAAGGAATTCATCCGCATCTCACAACCCTAAAAAATCAAAAGTTACAATCAATTATTTTTCTTCACCGATTACTTTAGAACACCAAAACTACCGGTTCCTTGTGGATTCGACTCCGGACTCAAACCAGATTATTACTACAACTTGACTGCCAACACTTGGGTGTACACATTTCGGATGAAGTCAAGTTTTTGGCGCCGTTGCCGGGGAGCCTTGTAAAAGTATTTTACAGGTAAAAGGTAAAAAGACCTTTTCTTTTCATATAAATGCTTCTATTTACTATAAATAATTTGTTTTGCATTCATTTAATTTATGTCTAAGAGCGCTCCTCACTATGAAAAATTGCCGGCATAATCCTCTGGATCTGTGAACCAATCTGAACCAAATTCACCAAGATCAATAGTAGATTCTTGTGAGAGTATTACGACAAATGTTGATAGAAATGGAGAGGTTCCCGTAAGGGAAGATGAGGGGCCTAATCTTCGAACTTTGCGGGATTATCTGAATCCCACAAGAAATAGTATCCCCTCGTGTTTTGTATTTCCTCCAGATGCACCCCCCTTTACAGTAAAGCCGGGGACTGCACAGTTGTTGCTTGTTTTCCATGGATTAGATACTGAAAATCCATATTTGCATATGAAAGACTTTGAAGAACTGTGTGGAACATTTCAAGACAATTCTGAACTTGCCAAGATGAAACTTTTTTCTTTTTCTCTAAAGGACAAAGTTAAACAATAGCTAAATTCTTTAAAATCCCTTTCCATGCCAACTTGGCAGATATTTCAAAATGAATTTTTTAGAAAATTTTTCCCCCAACATCGGACTAACATGCTAAAAAGGAAAATTATGAATTTTTCGGTGAAAGAGGGGGAAATATTTTACCAAAGTAGAGAAAGATTTCAAGAACTATTCCAAGCCTGTCCACACCATGCTTTTGAAAATTGAACTCTAGTAGGATTCTTCTATGATTCCTTACCCACTAGATTGTGGCAGTTTGTAGAAATGATGGCCTAAGGAGAATTTATGGGTAAAAGTCCAGAGGAGGCATTCTTTTTCTTTGACACTATATCTGATAGTTCTCAGATGTGGGACTCAGCCTCCCCTACCACTAGTGAAACTAGACCATCCACTTCCCAAGGGGGAAAGTATATCTTGAAAGAAGATGATGACCTGAGAGCAAAAATGCCCACCGTATCTCGAAAGCTTGAAGCCTTAGAGATGAAAAAAATTCTTCAAGTTGAAGTGGGTCCACCCACAGAATAAGTGTGTGGGATTTGTGCATTGACAGGACATCCTACTGGGGAATGTCCTACCATCCCTGCATTCAAAGAAGTCTTGTTGGAACAAACAAATGCAATTTCCAATTTCAACAAGTCTTACAACAACCCATACTCTGAAACATACAATCCAGGGTGGTGGAACCATTCGAACTTCAGTTGGAGGAACACACAAAAAATTCCCATGAACCAACCACAAAATTCACAACCACCACCTCAAGGACCTTCTGCATATCAATCATACCAACCACCGCACAAAAAAAACCTTAAAGATACACTGAACCAGTTCATGCAAACTCACATGAACTTCAATGCATAGACCACCCACTCCTTTGAAGATCTTAAAAGTCACATCCAAAAGCTGACCCAATCCATGCCTACACATGAAAAGGGAAAATTTCCTGCCCAACCAAAACCTCCACAAGATCAAACTCAAGCGGTCACGACACTGAGGAGTGGTAAAGTGATTGACAAAACTGTCAGGGACATGCTGTTTCCAAAATCAAAACCTGAGTCAACACCAATCAACTCCACAGTTGAACCTGAACTTGTGGATGGAAAGGAACCTGATCCAGAGATAGAGCAAGAACCAGAACCTTCCAAAGAAGAGGAACTTTCACATCTAACTTCTGCTCCTTTCCCACATAGACTTCAGGCTACCCAAAAGGTGAACCATCAACCTGAAATTTATGAGCTTTTCAAGCAAGTGAAAATCAACATTCCACTTCTCGATGCAATCAACAAGTACCAACTTACGCCAAGTTTCTAAAAGACTTGTGCACAGTCAAGATAACCCAAAAATGTCCAGAAAAGAGCCTTCTTAACTGAACAAGCCAGTGCCTTGCTACAATGCAAAACCCCTCCAAAATACAAGGACCCTGGATGTCCTACTATCTCATGTGTCATTGGAGATTTTAAAATAGAGCAAGCATTGTTAGATCTTGGGGCTAGTGTCAATTTGCTACCTTACTCAGTCTACCAACAGTTGGGTCTGGGTGAACTCAAACCCACTAATGTCACACTCCAGTTAGCAGACAGATCTGTTAAAATCCCTAGGGGTACTGTGGAAGATGTATTTGTCCTTGTGAATGATTTTATCTTCCCAGTTAACTTCATTGTTCTAGATACTCAACCAACATTACATTCAGAGAATCAAATTCCTGTCATCCTTGGCCGACCCTTCCTAGCAACTTCTAATGCACTAATTAATTGCAGGAATGGAGTCATGAAATTAACCTTTGGGGATCTGACTCTTGAACTAAATATTTTCAATATTGATAGACACCCAGGAGAGGATGAGGACGAAGGGGAGGTAAACTCCATTGAATCAATGATACAAGAACATCTAATTGACACGTTCAGTGAAACTTTTCCCAACTCACCTTTGATTGAGTCTGACTCAGCTGAGTCAAAACCAAGAAGTTGCCCTACTCACACTGTTGAGACATGGGTGCCCAAATTTGAGGAACTTTCACCAAATAGCCCAAAGCCAATCTCATCAAGTGACATGCCACCTAAGCCTAAATTAAAACCTCTTCCATCCGACCTCAAGTATGCATTCTGAGGAGAAAGCATGTCATACCCAGTGGTGATCTCATCTAAGCTCACAGACTTGCAAGAGTCTAAACTGATTGAAGTTCTTAAAAGACATAAAAACACCATTGGGTGGACCATCTCTGACTTGAAGGGTATAAGTCCGTTAGTCTGCAATCATGCAATATATCTTGAAGAGGATTCAAAACCCTCCCGTCAAATGCAGAGACGACTTAACCCTCACATGAAGGAAGTCGTGAGAACAGAAGTACTCAAACTCTTAGATGCAGGAATAATTTTTTTCATCTCCGACAGTAAGTGGGTAAGTCTAACCAAGTTGTGCCCAAAAAGTTTGGGGTCACAGTAGTCAAGAATGATGCCAATGAACTAGTGCCTACTCGAGTCTTCACAGGATGGCGAATGTGCATTGATTACCAAAAACTGAATTTGGTAACTAGAAAAGACCATTTCCCTCTCCCATTCCTTGACCAAGTTCTAGAAAGAATTACAGGCCATGAATTCTACTGTTTTTTAGATGGGTATTCCAGGTACAATCAAATTGACATTGCTTTAGATGATCAGGAGAAAACCACATTCACATGACCCTATGGAACCTTTGCATTTAAAAGAATGTTTTTTGGACTTTGTAACACTCCTGCAACATTTTAAAGGTGCATGCTAAGTTTTTTTAGTGACATGGTTGAAAAAATTTTGAAAATATTTATGGATGATTTCTCTGTCTATGGTGACTCATTTGATCTATGTCTGGCAAACTTAGAAAAGGTCCTAGTAAGGTGTGAAGAAGCTAATCTAGTGCTCAGTTAGGAAAAATGTCATTTCATGGTAACACAAGGCATTGCCTTAGGTCACATTGTGTCGTCTGAGGGCATGAAGGTTGATAAGGCAACAATTGATTTAATTGAAAATTTGCTAGCACCCAAGACTGTAAAGGATGTCCGGTCATTTCTGGGACATGCAGGTTTTTACAGGAGATTCATAAAAGACTTCAGTACGATAGCTAAATCAATGTGTCATCTCCTAAGTCAGGATGTAATTTTTAACTGGAATGAAGCTTGCCAAAAAATCTTTCGAGAAGCTAAAGGGCATGCTAATTTCTGCCCCAATAATGCAACCTCCTGACTGGACTCTTCCCTTTGAACTAATGTGTGATGCAAGTGATTATGCTTTAGGTGTTGTATTGGGGCAAAGAAAAGATAAGTAACCCCGTGTAATTTACTATGCAAGCAAAACTTTGAATGATGCTCAAATGAATTATTCAACAACTGAGAAAGAATTGCTTGCTTTAGTTTTTGCTTTGAAAAAGTTTCGTTCTTATCTGGTTGGTTCTTCTGTTATTGTTTTTACTGACCATGTAGCCCTAAAATTCTTACTCACAAAGAAAGATGCCAAACCAAGGCTCT
>CM042197.1:24373145-24417933 GCA_023539305.1 Ilex asprella
TTTAGTTGTGTAACTTAGATTTCACCATTTATGCTTTCAAGTTCTTCATTTCCATGCTTTAAATTGGGTATTGTTGATTTGTCTTTCTAGTTTAAGTTTCTTGCATTAGTTTAAGTTTCATGCTCCATTTCCTTTCCATGTCTATTTCCTTTATGCTTGTCTATGCTTTTAATATGAATAGCTAGTTTTAAGTTGATTACTCCAAGGGAGATTTCTCTTGGAGATTTCATTTCAACTCTTTTTCATTCCCCCCTTTAGGGTCAAATGGTTCGGTTTGACGGGGTTGAGAGTGAATGAGTTGGTGAGCCTTTGATATTCCGTAGGCCTAGTCACGGTTTATGCTTAGCTACTCACCAATCTCGTCCCTAGCTTCTCCCGAATCAATCTTTCATTCATACTCAATCGGAGGAAGGCTTTGAGTTGATTTGGTATTCCCATTGGAATGAATCCTTTGGATTAGCCAACACTTGTTTTCTTGCATTTTAATTTACAAACCAAACACAAAACTCAAATACAAGATTTTACACTTTCTTTTCACTTTTGCAAAATCACTTTCACAAAACTCCCTTTCCTTCCTTGAGGAGACGACCTTGGAATACTTTCCAAGTAAAACACCGACCACGAAAGACTCCTTGTGATTGGGGAGCACTTTTGTGCACATTTCACATTTCTATTTCATATATTTTGTTCATCCATTTCCCACCATTCACATCCGTTGTTTCCTATCTCTTGCATCATCCCGAGGGAGAGTGACACTCCCTTCACACATAAGCCATACACATTTGAGGGTGGTGTTGAGAGGTAGGGAACGACAACTATTTTCAACCAATCAGTAAGGGAATATGCTTTGAATATTGGATACAAGGAAAAGAATTTTGTAGATACCTTTACTAGAAACCTTCACGAGACAAAACTCGTCCACTAGGGATCACCTAGGGGTTTGAAGGCTTGTTGCATGTACTAAATGCAATATCGGAAGTAGTATAAGTTTATTCTTTGTTTTCTTAATTTCTACATTTTTTTACTAGGGACTAGCAAAGCTTAAGTTGGGGGGTGTGATGAGTGCATAATATTGCATATTTGAAGGTGTCATACATGCATTATTAACTCAACTTTTGAATTTAGTATTTGGAGTTAGCCGTTTTTATGAATAATGTTGAATTTTCAATGTTGCATGCATTTATAGCTTAAAAGATGGAGTTTAGGACCTTGAACCTATTTTGGATGTGTGTTGAAGGCATGGACACAATACATGAAGATTTGGAGGCTTAAAAGTGAAGAATTCTAAGTGATTTTGGTGTATGGGAACAAAGGCACCAGCTGCCACATCTTTTGGAAGTAGAGCCTCGGTTTTCCTCCATTTTGACCATGATCCACTTTAAATCTGAAAAATTTCAATGCAAGTTGTAGATATGGATGTCTTCTGTATCATGTCAAAAATTCTGTTCAACCTAACAGTTGGATCAAAAGTTATGCCGATTCTACAAAAAGTGGTCCAAAGCAGAGAAGGAACCGTACCCGAACGGCGAACTCCAGTAGCTAAAGCATACCGGCACGCATACCGGTACGCCCTCCTGCAACTCACCTCCACTTGCTTGGGGGTCCCACCTACACTTCTCCCACTTGCCCCCTAACATTTTCTACACATCAACGATGCCTCCCTTACACATTGAGAAGACTTTGAAGGCTTGGCATTGATGGAGGATGGGAGAGGTATGGGCTGCCATGCGGGGTGCAGGCTAAGCCTTTCCTAGCCTGTCAAGGGCCATCAACTCACCTCCCATTGGTGGGAGGCCTGCACACTCAAGCAAGGGGACCACCATGCACGAAAAGTCAAGGCTCTCACTCCATATATACTCAACATTCTTCAGCATTAGAAAAAGTTCTACGGTGGCTACCTAAGCTTAGTTTTAGTTCAATGTAGAAGATGATGAATAGTAGTTATGTTTTTGCAATTTCTTCACCATTTTCATCCATGTAAGCTTTAATCTTCTTGTAATTTATATTTCTTGAACTTTAATCTCAGTCCTTACAAGTTTAATGCAGGTTTAGTTACATGTTCTTAAATCTACCATTGTTGCATTATGTTTTTCTTCATTTCAAGTTTAAAATGGGCATTGAATATTTTTCTTCTTAGTTTATGTTTTCTTGCATTTAGTTAAGTTCTATGCTTCATTTCTTCATTATGTCCATTTATATTACGCTTGTTTTCCTTTATGCATGAGTAGGTAGATTTTAAGTTGGGTAATCCAAGGGAGACCTCCCCTTAAGTATTCAATTTCAACTCCTCTTCTTTCCTCCACTCGGTGTACGGTGGTTCGATTTGATTGGGTTGAGTGTGGACATAGTTGTGAGTCCTTGGTATTCTGTAGGCCTAGTCACGATTATGCTTGGATCCTCACCATCTTGTTCCGAGCTTCCCACGAATCAATCGTTCACCTATGCATCATTGGAGGAAGGCCTTGAGTTGAATTGGCATCCTCATTGGAGTAAACCTTTGGATTAGCCAACACTTGTTTTATTTCAATTTAGTACAAACTTCAATTACCAAAACACAAACCAAAAGATTTTACACTTTCTCTTTTTGACAAAATCACCGTCACACACTTGAACTTTCTTTCCCTGAGGAGACGACCTTGGAATACTCTTCCAAGTAAAACACCGACATTCAAAAGACTCCTTGCGATTGGGGAGCACTTTTGTTCGCATTTCACATTTCACATATTTTGTTCATTCCATTCGTACCACCATTTCATTGTTCCATCTCTTGCATCATCCCGAGGGAGAGTGGCACTTCTTTCTCACGCACATCATACACTTGCTAAAGGGTGATGTTTAGAGGTTAGGAACAACAACGTTTTCAAACAATCACACCCCCTTGGACGACCTTACATGCTAAAAACATTTACATCATGAGAGCACTAATATAATCCATCCAATAAGTGTGACTTCATTCATCATCCATAAGATTTTCAAGATTATCCAAAAGAATATGCCCAACTATGGCATTTACATCCCAAAAATTTAACTATTATAACATAGCAAAATAACAAAAGAAAACTAGGCTTCACAATGTTCAAGATAAATATCCTAGTCTAGAACAAAAGAAAGTGTCGCTCTAAGAGTCCACCTTGGGTTCCACACTCCTGTCGATCGAAGTCTCCGAGTATGCGGGCTCCTCGACTCCCAGCTCTTCCTCAAGAGTATAATCCGAAAAGGTTGTTAGGTAAGGGTGAGCACGAAGCTATGTATGAAAATCCTTCCAAACCCGAACAAGGTTTAGAAAAAAATATATAAAAGAGGTCGGCCTTATTTTACAAATAGTATATGTAATCTTTGAAAAAAAGAGGGACATTTTAAAAGGATCTCAAGTTTAGGTAACAACATTAATTTAATAAATAAAGGGAATCAATACACAATTAATAATACATTCCACCATAAGCCATTTCTCACAAGTTCTTGTGGAGCCCCATACTTCCCAAAACTCTTGTAGAAATCTTAACTGGTAGAATGAACAAATACCAACTACTGCATTCGTATCAATATTAAAAACATGTATCTCCACCATGATGTAAGGCAATCCACATGAATCGACACATTGAGTAATATCTATCCCACACACACACAAACACCCAAATCATCTCAAAGATATCCTACCTTTAGGAAGGGCGTATACAATACCAATGGCAGTGACGTTGTGAAATCCGAAAAAATTTGAATTTTTTCCATAGAAAGTGCAAAATGGTCATTTTGTCATAATAATGTAAAATTGAAATACATGTTCTATACACTTAGTATGACACAAAGGACTTCACCATTGGACTAGTATCATGGAATGTAGTCACCATGTCGAATTTCGTCGAATTCTGAGATAAGTTAAAATTTTGCACGTCGATCGAAGCGACTGGGTGGCAGACGACCTCACCAAGGTCTCAAAAAGCGATAAGCTCAAAATTTAATTATTTTTTATTAAAAGTTCAAATAAATTCTAATTAAGCTTAACCCGTAGTGTAATTAGTCATTTTGGGGCAAAAACGGGCCCGAAAATAGGGTCTGTGTAGTGCATTGTGAGCCAAGGGTTTTGGAATTATAAATAGGTGTTAAAATCTGATTTTTTCAGATATTTTTCAGCTATAAACCAGTGTTTTTTTTGGTCTGGACGTTGGGGAGAAGAAAATAAAAGAAAAGTGAGTTTTTCAATCTTTTTTCTTCGATTCACGAAGTTCCGTCGAGCGGAATTCGTTGAACCAAGAGGCAGAGTTTATCTTCTCCACGAGGGCTATGCGTATGTACCAAGAATGAAGGTTTTCAACAAAGATCCAAAGAGTGGATTTTGGAGAAATCAATGATCTTGAGGTGTTCTTGAAGCTTTGAAGCTCTAGTCTTTCATCTCACGCTTCAAGAGGTAGGATCCTTCCTACTTTGGTTCATTTCTTACCTAGCATGTCCATAAGGGGTGGTTAAGTGTATGTGGATATATATTACTTGTATATTGTTAAGGAAATGAAGAATGGAGTGTAGGAAGAACTTAAGCTAAATTCTAGCTTCTAGTTGATATATGAAAGTTACTTGCATATCTTCTTGTAACTTAATGGAATAGTGGACTGCTATGTAACCTATTTTGGGGGTTGTTTTGTGGCTAATTAATGGACTTTTTTGTGGCCAATTAGTGGACTTTTTTTGTGGCCATTAGAGAACTGTTTTGTGGCTAATTAGAGGACTCTTTTGTGGCTAATTAGTGAACTATTTGTGTCCAATTAGTGGACTATTTTGTGTCTAATTAATGGACTATTTTGTGGCTAATTAGTGGACTATTTTGCGGCTAATTAGTGGACTATTTTCTGGCTAATTAGTGGACTATTTTGTGGCTAATTAGTGGACTATTTTTAGGTTATTTTGGATTGAAATTATGGACTGTTTTTTGATTGTTTGGAGCTTAAAATTATGGACTGTTTGGGGCTTATTCCATCCTATGATGTTCATGTGGAAGGAGTTGATGTATGAAGTCTTGTATAGAACTCTTGACTATTGTTAATAATATTTTTAAATAGATGTTGAAAATGGATAGAATATATCTACTTGGAAATAGTGGGGTAGAAATTACTTAGAATAATTTCTTGTGCTATATGATGACTTGTAGGATTCTTCCTATTTGGGGTTATTCCTAACCTAGGTTGTTTATATGAAATGTTTATATGGGATGAGTAGGGTGTTAGGTACTTTACACTTACTAAATGGTCATAGAAATGACCTAGATCACTTCCTTGTTTAATTGGATGTAGGAATCCTCCTATTTGGGATTATTCCGATAGAAATGATTTGGAATAAATTCTATCATGAGATTGGGTATGGAAGTTCTTTGTGAAACCACTTAGGACATGGTAGTGTGTAGGCACTCTATATGTTAATATTGTGTCTTGTGAATAAAATGGATTGGTGACATGAATTATAGGATGACTTGTAGGGTTTTCCTTGCATTTGGGTTCCTACTATTTGTGTAGAGTTACATAATTAAGGAAAAAGGGTTAAGAATTGGCTTAGGCAATCTCTTATCTTGAGAATGATGCATGATAGTTACTTGTGAACTTTCTTGTAACTTAGTGGAATTTGGGCATGATTTGTGTTCAACATGATAGTTGCCTTAACGGTGATTGATAAAATACCTTGAGTGATTGAAATCATGTGTTTCATAACCATGTTTAGCGTGTTGAATGTTGTGGTAAAATATGTTAATATGTTGCTAAGATATTAGTTTCATGATGTTTTATGATAATTGTATGCTTAAGACATATATTGCCATGACATATGTTGAAATGTGATTTGAATTGTTCACAAGACATTCATTGCATCTTGAACATGTGGAAAGTGTGCAGTGAGGCATTGCATTGCATATGTATGGAGCATCAAATTCATGAGCATAAGTCATGGGTGTGGGGGTGTGAGGTGCATGTTTAATCAAACACCATATTTGATGGTTGATATGTGGACTTGGAAATGTGGATCGATGGTCACATGGAGTAGCATAATTGCATGAGAAAAACTTGTGTCGGGTATAGCAAGTAGGGCTAGACTCTCCCTCGGGTGCAAGGTCCAGTCACATGGTTCAGGCATTTTGCTGGCAGTGAAATTCCAAAAAAGCGCAGGTGTTTACGGAACCGAAGGTTAAGATACCCAAATCCGTTGCCCAACAAGACACAAGATTTTGTTAATAAAAACGTACTATGTCAATGAGTATCATCTCATAATGATCTGTTTTATAAAACACATGAATTTTATTCAAAATGATCATTGGATGTTTTTCTGTCAAAGACGGGTTCAATACACTTTGGTATTGCATTGTGTCGTGTGAGTCGGGGTGGACTTGGGGAAATCTGCATGAGTGAGTCACATCTCATTTCATGGCATGGCAGAGTAGAATTCCAGCATTGAATGCATGTTCTTGTAATGAATGGGGGATGTGTGTGTAAATTGTAATATGTACATTGTTTATGTACTTCTAGGGGGGAGTAGCCTTTGTAGGAAATTCTCCACTCGGCGTTGGCTCACCCTATAAGGGAAACATTTTAGGTGTGGAGTATATGCCAGCGGACGGCTCCCATTTGAGTCCTTAAAGATGAAGAAAGCCGCATGTGGCTTTACTTAATATTTTGTGTAAAACACTTGTGAAACTTTTGTTTTGAGCATGTAACCTTTTGCAAATATTTGTAATAGAACTTATAAAGACTATCGTTAGAATAACCTTGCATGTTTTAATATAAGTATGGATAATTGAACCCAGTGTGGCCAATGTTTATTTATAAACGGATCCGATGCGGTCATTGTTTTATATTGGGCCACGGATGGGTCACGTGAAGTTATGTTGTACAGGTTGGGTATTGGGTAGAGCTCCCCATACAAAGGAGACTCTGCCCAAATTTTGTTCAGTTATGGACCCCGATAAATGGGGCATAACAATCTGATATCGAGTTACTAGGTATTTACGGGTATTTCACGGGTTGATGGGTAATCAACGGACCCCCCGATTTTGGGGTGTCACAGATGTATCCAGATGAATGGCATGCCACATAAATCTAGCCCTTATTATAATGTGGTTCACCCTCTAAACAAAGCAATAAATTCCTTACTTGATTGCACACATTGACTTGACCGCTGCCATATACAGATATAGATATATGACACAAACAGGTGGAGAATTATAAGAATAAATCACAAATAACATAGAAGTCTTTAGAAAGCTCAATATTAGTACATGATAATTTATCTATTCATCTTTCAGGATGCAATGCCAAAAATAAATGAAAGAGTACCCGAGTGTGCTGTAGTTGTCAATGGTCGTAGCAGTCAGTGGTGGTGGTTTAGGTGCAGGAGAGGAAAGAGAGGCATGGGAATTGGTAGATTTTATGTGGGTAATTAGATAATTGAGAAAATGAATAAAAACATCTTTTTTGCTCAATAACAGTTTTTGTTTTGAGTAAGTCTTCACTGCATAGTTATTAAATGGGTCTAGACATCAACCTGGCAAAGGGACATGGTTAATGGGCAACTGGGGTCAACTGGTAACAATGGTCATACACAAAAATAGGAATTTGTTATTGATAATAATAATTAATGTAAAACCCGAGAAAATTTGAACTTTTTTCGAAAAAGGGCAAAATGGATATTTTTTCACTGGAATGTAGAATTAAAATACGTGTTCTCCGGACCTCAGATGAGGCAACGGACTTCGCCGTTGGATTCGTACCGCGAAGTTTAGTCATCCTGTCGAATTCTTAGATAGTCGAATTTTTGCACGTCGTTCGATCTGACTAGGTGGTGGTTGACCTCACAAAGGTCCCCACAAATAATTATTTTAAAATTTCCTTAGAATTTAATAAAATTTTAAATAAAATTAATTTGAACTTAAACCGAGATTAAATAAATTATTTTGGAGCGAAAACAAACCCCAACAAGTGGGGGACAAGTAACACGACTCAGGCCAAGTCTTGAAAAATATAAATAGGTGCTTAAATGAGATATTTCAGCAAAAAATA
Organism: Ilex asprella; assembly: GCA_023539305.1. Classification (NCBI taxonomy): domain Eukaryota; kingdom Viridiplantae; phylum Streptophyta; class Magnoliopsida; order Aquifoliales; family Aquifoliaceae; genus Ilex; species Ilex asprella. The sequence goes on from CM042197.1 coordinate 24,381,176, forward strand.
TCTCCTTGATCAGCTGGTCACATGTTAGAGAAGAGAGAAGAGAGAGAAGAAGAGAAAAAGTGAGATTTCCAAACTTCCTTCGTCGATTCTCAGAGTTCTGTCGGTCGAAATCCGTCGAGCTAAGAACTAAAGTCGATCACAGTGACGAGGGCTACGTCTACGTATCAAGAAAAGGTGATTTTATCAAAAATCTAAATAAAACATTTTGGAAAAATCAAGTTCTTGGGCTATTGTTGGTTTTCCTGGTAGTTCTATCACTTCCTCAACGCTTTAAGAGGTAGGGTTCTTCCTACTTGAGTTTATTCCAATCCCAAAATGTCATTTTAAGGGGCTATTTTGTGCTCCGATTAGGGGCTATTTTGTGCTCCAATTAGGAGTTGTTTTGTGCTCCGATTAGGGGTTGTTTCCAGCTCCGATTAGGGGTTGTTTTGTGAATTATTTTTGGCCGTTAAGTCGGTTGTATGTGGGTTGTACAAGGGCTACCCAAATGGACTATTTTTGACTATTTTTAGTGGCTAAAATTGGGTTGTATGTGGGCTGTCCAAATGGACTGTTTTGGACTATTTTTAGTGGATGAAATTAGGTTATATGTTGACTGTCAATGTAAAACCCGAGAAAATTTTTAAAAATAATTGTAAAGGGCAAAATGGTTATTTTGCCAAAATAACACAAAATTGAAATACAGATTCTAGAGACCTTGGATGAGGAAACAAAGTTCGTCGTTAGACTCGTATCGCGAAATCTAGTCACTCTATCAAATTTAGTCGAATTTTGAGATAGTCGGATGTTTTTGCGCATCGTTCAAGGCAACTGACGAATGACCCCACAAAAGTCTCCCAATGCAATTATCTTAAAATTTATGTATAATTGGATTAAAGTAGCAATAACATAAATCGTTTCGGGGTGAAAACGGACCCGAATAAGCAAAGGACACATGGCGCGACATGGGCCGAGTATTAAAAATTATAAATAGGGGTAAATATCTGAAAAATTAGATATTCTCACCCCATTTGTTCTGCCATTTCAACCGCCCAAGGAAAGAAAGAAAGAGAAAAGAGAAAAACTTGTTCTTCACCCTTTTTCTTTAATTTTCTCAGAGTTCCGTGGCTCGGATTCCGACAAGCCAAGAGGAAAAATCAATCTCCATCATGAGGGCTACGTTTACATAAGAAAAACAAGTGGAGATTTGAAAAATCAAGAGTTCTTGAGTTGTTTTGTTGTCATTGAAGTCTTCTACACTTCTATTGAGGTAGGGTTCTTCCTACCTTGGATTATTCTTTCTTTAGATGTTGGTAGATTAAGGTTTAAATTTATACATGCCTATATATTGACTTATAAATATGTCTATGGTTATGGAAGTGGAAAAGTGAGCATGGAAAGGATTTAGGCTAGCTTCTAGCTTAATTTTGATATAAGAAAGTTACATGTAATTCTTCTTGTAACTTAGGAAATCTTGAGGCATGCTATGTGTTTTATAAATTGTGCATTTAAGGTGTTTGATGAAATGTCGTGATTGTTTTAGATGGATGTTTGATACCATTGAAATAACATGTTGAAAGTGTTGTTGACATATGCTTATTGATATATTGTTTATGATGATTTATGAAAATTTATGCATGAAATGTCAATTTCCATGGAATATTAAGATGTGTGAAAAATATTGCTTATGTGGTGTTCATTACATGTTGGGCATGATCATGACATCACATTCATGGGCTATAGGCATGAGTGTGGGTATGTGGGTGCATGGTTGATCAACACCAAATTTGGTGCTTGAAAAAAAATTGGATTGAAGATCCAATTGAGTCTCACGATTACCTGCATGAAAACTTATGTCGGGTATAGCAAGAAGGGCTAGACACTCCCTCGGGTGCAAGACCCGACCACATGGTTCAGACACTTTCCGGCGTTGAAATTCCAGAAAAGTGTCATGGTGTACGAGATTTTGATTTATAAATTACTCATTCAATGACACAAGATTTTGATTTATAAAGTACTCATTCAATGTGTAACAACCATAAATGATGTGATTTTATAATGAAATAACTTTTGTTTTCAAACGATCATTGGATGGGTTTTCTGTCAAGTGACGATTTATTTCACGAGTGCATTGCATTGTATTGTGGGAGTTGGTGAGGACTCGGGTTGAAGTGCATGAGTGAGTATCATCTCATTTCATGGCATGGCATGGTTGCATTCCAACATTGAATGCATATTCTTGCATGGAATGATGGGTTATATGTTGCTTGTGAGTATTGCATGAGCATGAGCATGAGCATCTAGGGGGGAGTAACCTCTGTAGGATCTACTTTACTGGGCATTGGCTCACCCTATACGGGAATACATTTCAGGTGTGGAGTATACGCCGCTGGACAGACCACATTCGGGTCACCAAGGTTGAAGAAAAGCCAAGATGTGGCTTATTTTGAGTTTTGTAAATTAAGTAATGAAAACTTGGTTTTCTTTTTGATCTTGTAAACCTATGGTATTGAATGTAATAAAACTTGTATAAATGTCATGTAATATGAGTTGAGTTGGGTTGTACATGTGTTGGTTGGTTTTGAGGATTTTTGAAATGAATAAGAAAGGAAAAACCATTCAAATGGACAAAATCTGGGTTTAACTACTGGTAGTCAACAGGTACTCGTGGACCAGAAGGTCTCAGGCTACCAGTAGTCAACCGGTAGTCATTGGTCCAGAGGGTTCTATCTATCGGTAGCTAACAAGATGCTTCCGATAGAGATTTTTCAAAATACCCGAACTACCAGTAGTCGATAGACACCTACTGATGACCATTCCAAAAATTTAAAAATTTGAAAATTATTTTGCCAAGCTTTGGGCTAAAATTTTCCTTCCTTTAAATGACTAAATTGGACCCTAATGGGGTATGAACCATGGTGTATTGCACTTGGATGTTTTTAACATGGCGTCGGGTTATGCGACATCTGCCGGTATTTTCGCGGGTTAACGGGTTGTCAATGGTTAATTGGTGACCCCCGGATTTTTGGGGTGTCACAGTCCAAGGGCTGTCCAAACGGACTGTTTTTAGAATGTTTTGGTGTCCTAATTTGGGGCTATTTTTCTGCCTTGTTTGGGGCAGCTATGTGGCTTAATTTGGGGCTGCTTTGTGGACACATTATGTGGGTATATTATGCCTTGAGAATTAAGTGTTATTGCTTAATTATTTAGTAACAGTCTTAGGGGTTATGCTGAAAAGAAATATAGATGCATGTGTATAATATGTTGACATTGTGATGGATTATGGTGATTATATACATATGATATAAATTGCCATGGTATATATTGATATGTAGAAATTGTTCATTTGGCATGCATTGCAATATGGGCATGAAATTATCATCACATTCATGGGCATGAGTCATGTGTGTGGGTGTGAGCATACATGATTACTCAAACACCATTCTTGGTGATTGATAAGTGGAATCGATAAGGATGGATCGAATATCCCATTAAGCCGAATATTGAATGGAAAACTTGTGTTGGGTATAGCAAAAAGGGGTAGATTTCCCCCTCGGATGCAAGACCCGGCGACTTGGTTATACACTCCTCTCTGGTGAAATTACAGAAAATTGTAGCATGGTATACGAAACCGACGGTATAAAATCCAAAATTCGTTGTCCAACAAGACACAAGATTTTGATTTACATAAACCCTCATTCAATAGGTGACGTCCAACAGTGATTTGATTTTGTAAATACATGATTTAAATTCAAGCGGTCATTGGATGTATTTTCCATCAGTTCATGGGGTTAGCACTCATTGGCATTGCATTGTGCAGTGGGAGTCGGTAAGGACTTGGGTTAAGATTCATGAGTGAGTCTCACCTCATTTCACGACATGATATGGTAGAATTCCATCATTTAATGACATGATTCATTGGAATGGATGTTATGTATTGATTGTTGCAACTGAACATTCATGTGCATCTAGGTAGAGGAGTAGTCTCCGTAGGAGATACTCTATTGAGCGTTACTCACCCTATACGGAAAAATATTTTAGGTGGGGGAAATACATCGGTGGATGGCTCCAATTTGGACCCTCATGTATGAAGAAAGCCAAATGTGACTTTATTTTGAGTTAATGTAAAATACATGTGAAAATTTTGTTTTGGGCTTGTATTCTTTTGCAAATGATTTTAATAGAACTTATATGGACTATTGTTAAAATAATCTTGCATCTTTTGATATAAGTATGGATAAATGAACCCGGTGTGGTCGATGTTTACATATAAATGGACCCAATGAGGTCATTGTTATATGTTGGGCCTCAGATTGGTCATGCGAAGATATATTGCACAGATTGTATTTTGGGTAGAGTTCCCCTTACAAAGGAGACTCTGCCCAATTTTTTGTTAAAGTACGGACCCCGGTCAATGGGGCGTAACGTTGTGATATCGAGTTACTCGGTATCTACGGGTATTTTGCTGGTTGATGGGTAATCGATGGACCCCCACATTTTGGAGTGTCATAATTAATGCTACATGATTAGCACAAAATATTGCATATTTTTATGTGCTAACCATCCATGAATTAACGATTTTTATGATGCTAACGAGGGAAGTTATATTTATCAAGTTATTAATGATGACATTTTGTACTTGCAGTAAAAAGATGTTAAACAAGACTCTCTTTAGCATTTCAACAAGGATGGAGAGAAAAGGGAATGAAAGAATGAGAATTGGAAAGCATAACGGTGGCGGATGCAGCAGAAACAGCAAAAACAACAAATATCGTACTGATACGCAGTACCGGTACGCAACGCTGTACTGGTACAGTCTGTTGATTTCTTCCCCAAAATCTCTGCAGCAGGAGCTCGATCACTTTGCGGACCCCACCATCAGCTCTCTCCTACTCCCCTGACACCCCACAACACTATTCACCTTGTTCACACCATAGATTGGATGTTTGGAGCTTGGATCATCAATGAAGAGAGAGAGTGAGGAAGGAGTTGGGTCTGCACACCCCTGTTCAGCCCATGCTCTCTGCAACCTATGGAGGGGATGGATAACCCAGGCTACTCCAGACCTGTGAGGCACGTTTTTGAGCCAAGAAAACCAAGGAGTTCAGCATTATTGTGTGGTAGAAGAATATAGAAAATAGCTCCTGGGTAGAAGACGATGAACAATATTTTCAGAGAGATAAATTCATTTTTCTGCATTTTCTTCATAACATTTCCGTGTAATCTATTGTAAGCATCTTTAGAACTTCATTGAATGTCATTAATGTTGATTTCCTTCATGTTTCTTGTTGGTTTAAAGTGCATTTAAAGGCTTACCATTAATGCTCCTAGTATTTCATTTTCTTAGCAGTAAAATGGGTTTAAAATGCTTCCACTCTTAGCCTTTAAGTCCTTGCACTTAGTTACTCTAAATCTTCATAGTTTTTCATGCACTCTCATTACATTTTTTATTTCATTTCAAGCATGAGTAGCTAAATCATTAAGTTGCCAAATCCAAGGAAAACCTCCACTTGGGTATACCACTCCAACTCATTCTCCTCCCTCTCTTATGAGTTCTATGGTTCGGTTTGACCGGGGTTGAGAGTGGATGAGTTGGTGAGTCTTTGATATTCCGTAGACATAGTCATGGATTATGCTTAGATCGACACCAATCATATCTCTAGCTTCCCACGAATCAATCGTTCATTCATGCTCTATCGGAAGAGGGATTTGAGTTGTGATGGTATCCTCATTGGCGTAACCTAGCCAACATTTGTTTTCTCATTACATTCTCATTGATACACACTCCACCAAACAACTTTCAACCACAAAGATTTTTATACTTTCATTTTCATTAAATCACCTTCACATTGGTTTACTTCCTTCCCCGTGGAATTGACCTTGGAATACCTCCAAGCAAAACACGACCCACGAAAGTCTCCTTGCGATTGGTGAGCATTTTTGTGCATTTACATCTCATATTTACATCATCCCATTTCCCTTCCTCCTTGCTCATTCTTTTGACACTATCCCAAGGGAGAGAAATACTTCCCTTCGTTCGTACATTGCCTAGTCTAAGGGTAGAAATTAGGAGTTAATGGAAGCAAGGTAAAATAATCAATCACTACAAAATCCTAAGTTATGTAAATAACACACTTTATGTACGGTAGATCATATAAAAACATAGAAAATGTCAAACTTGTACACAATACATTCACAGTAAGGCATTTTTACTGGTCAAAAAATATAAGCATAAAAAAACCCAGAATTAAAGAACTTGGCCAATGCATTGGATTTTAGTTTCTATACAATCAGAGCATCAAAATGGACATTTAAGTAACGCATATGACCAACTCAAAATAAATGTAAAAATGAGAATATTACAGGGTACCAACTCAAAAATTATAACCAAGCGTATGTTCATTACCTATACATACTGGAGTTTTAATACCAAGATCAAGCACTCAGAATTCTAAAATATAGAGTTTAAAGCTGCAAAACACTGAATGAACAACAAAAATGGGGTTCCACCTGAAACTAATGTTAAATTTGTAGCTTAAGTGGTTTCCTTGTCAGGGAATCTGATGTTTCATGTTTAAAAATCGCAGTTACCAGATAAAGTGTAATGCCCTCCACAATGGGTACAACTTCAGTCAGATCCAATTGGCTAATTTTGTCATATTTTTGTGAATAGGATTTCAAATTTCACTATTGAAATCCATGGATAGCTATGATGAAACAGAGTCCAGGTATACATATCCTATCGCGTTCTCATTGCAAGGGGAAGAAGTGTCATCGTGAAGGGAAAGATAAGAAATATGAGTGAGAGAGATGAGAGAAATTACTTGGTGGCTGGTATCAAGCTGCAACGGCTAGTGAGAGATATAGGTGGTCTGGCCTCTGTGTGTGTGAGAGAGTGAGAGAGAGACAGAGAGAGGAGTGGAGGAGATCTAAAATGTAGAGACGGAAGTGAAAATGACTCGAATGCCTGGTGGTTTTTTGAACCCATATGAAGTGGATGGTTCAGCTCAAAGCGAATGGGTTGTGCAGATTAATAGTTCAAATACATGCACACCAATTTTTCGGGTCTTCGGATTGAGGCCGATCGGATTTAATAACACGTTTATTTTTATCAAGATTCGTTCAAATTTTTCTTTTAAATCCGTTCTTAACTAATTATTAAATATTTATGAGTGAAAATTTCTCTTATACGTAATACTATTTCAATTAATAATAAGTGATGATTCACTAAGAAAAAACTAACAAATAATAATTTGAGGGGACATCACATTTGTCTAGGTTAGGTTTGGCCATAACATAGGGTAAAAATAAAAAATATAAGAGTAAATTTCAATAACACCTCCCATAACATGGGATTGGTAAGGGTAATTATGTAAAATTATGTTCTTTGTTAATATCATTACTAAATAAAAATTGACAGGAGTGTACAAAGATGGTTCAAAAACCAGAGGAGATATCAACGAAGTATCACTTAATTCAAGGGGTGTCATTAAAATTTACCATTTTCGCACTTCAATAGTTAATCCGCTGACTTAATGATGTATTTTCATTATAACCATTGGACGAACACCAAATATCAATGTTTGATGGAGCTCACAGTTAATCCAACCTCTCTAGTTAATTAGTAGACTTTTGTAGCTAAAATGTGAAAAAGACAAACTTCTCTTACCAAAACATAAAAACTAAAATAAAATAAAAGAATTTCAATGTTACATACAGTCACCCTTCATTTTCATTCTCTTTAAATAGAAGAGACAAACTTTTCTTCTTACAATTTGATGCTTATAAACATGAATTGTTTATCGGAAAAATACAAATCCAACACCACCATCAAGGATTGCATTGTATACTTATTGGAAGCCCAAAACATTTATAATACAATACAAATATGACTGGCTTGGTTCCCAGTAGCACCTGCACAATTTACCACCATGAAAAAAAATAGTCATTTTTAAGTAGATTAAATTAACTTTTATATCAATTTAACCCCTCAACTATGCAATCTGACTCAATGTCATCCTTTTGTCCTTGTTTATTGTTAACTTTAACGAAAAGTCTCATGTGCACATCACTTATATAGTCTTAACTATCCTAAATTGTGATATGTGCAAGAGCCTTTCCGGCAAATTTAATTGCTAAATTAGACAGAATGACTATATTTAATCAAATTTCTAGTAAAGGGACTAAACTGACATAAAAATTAATGTAGGGGTTTAATTGACACAAAAAGACATAGTTTAGAAGTCATTTGTGCAATTAATTCTAAAATAAATATAAAAAGATTGAAAAAAAGCACATTAATCAAAGAAATCAGTGTGCAGATTTTAGTACCCTGTAGAGTGGACTTTTGGATTGTAGTTTCGAGCACCATCTCGTAGGCATCTTCAATGCATGCATTCAACTTATGGGAGTTTATGAAACTCTTCTCCATTGACATGGCAGCCCAAAGCATTCCCATATAAGTCACCATTGTTATTGTTAGATCCTGCAAATCCAACAACTTCATGTTAGAAAACAAAATCATCAAAATAAAGTTTTCACGAGGAATTTTAGCAATGAAAGACAAATTTTGATCAAATACATGTAATTTCAACCGTCCGTTTCTTCTTTCATAGTCAATAAGCTTCGACTCATTTTTTCAGCCACAAATTATATAGTTGTAACCAAAATTATATAATAGAAAACTAAGAGACAAAGCACAAAAAAAAGTAAGATTATTTACATGAGAAGGATGAAAGCTTGTGATCCTTGGCCACAACCAACTCATCTTTCCAAGGATATTACGAACTAGAACCCCCTCCAACCACCACTACAATTAGTGAGCCAAACTTAGGAAAGGAAGAAGCAAAAAGCTCACCTCAACCAGTGGCAAGTTTCAACATTAACATATTTTGACAATAACAAAAGAGTATTCCACATGATCAGTCTCACACGCGCGCGCACACACACACGAGACTTAGTGAAAAGAGGAAGGACCACAGATGCACTCACTTGGGAGGAGTTTGAGCAAATTTTCCTTGACAAGTGCTTTCCTGAATCAGTCAGGGGCAAGATTAAGGCAGATTTTCTTGTTCTACGACCGGGGAGCATGACAGTGGCCAAGTACGAGAGGAGGTTTGATGAGCTATCCCGTTATGCGACGGAGTTTATATCTACTGAGGCTAGTAGGGCCAAGTGCTTTGGGAAAGGCTTAAGGCCTGTCATCTAGGAGAAGCTGGTGGCTCTCAAGATCCGAGAGTATGTGGATGTTGTCGAGAGAGCCACAATAGTGGAGAGGGACACGGAGGACATCCAACGACGATAGAGCTTTGCGAAGGGAGGTCTGATTGGGATTGGTGCTGGCAGTAGTGGAGTTTCGAGAGTGCCACCTTATTGTCGCCTAGACCAAGCAGTGGGACCTAGACCCTAGATAGCCCAAGGGGCCGGAGGTGTGTTAGAGGGAGTAAGTACTATCCCGTTATCCTGCTTTGCATGTGAAGGTGTGGGACATATTTGGATGCATTGTCTGATTTTTCTACCTCAGAGGACTATCCAGACACCTGGACAAGTACAAATGGACAAGCCACAACCACCAAGGCCACTACAACTGTAAAGACCGTGAGGAGCTCTAGCCCCCGGCGGTGCCACTCAAGGGGGAGTATTTACTTTGACCCAATCGGAGGAAGATACCTCCAATGCAGTTGTGGAAGGTATCATTCTTCTTTATAATTCATGGGCCTGAATTTTATTTGATCTCGGTGCTACTCATTCATTCATATGGACGAGATATACACTTAATCCGGGTTTGGATTTTGGGAAACTTGAACATGCTTTGAGTATTGATATACCGATAGGAGAACGGTTGGATACAACAAGGGCATGTAGAGGATGTGTGCTTCGCATTGGGGAGCCAGAGTGATTATAGATTTGGTTGTGTTAGACATGAAGGGGTACGATATTATATTTGGGATGAATTTATTGTCCGCTTTCCATGCGGTGATAGATTTTTTTCGCAAGCGGATCTCATTCCAATTACCGGGAGGGGTAGTCTTCACTTTCATGAATGATCACAATTCTTCCCATCCATTTTCTACTATGGGTAATAGATTCTTGAAAGCTAAGACGGGGAGCAATTTGAGTTTCTTAGCCAGCTTAATAGGAGATGATCGGGACAAATCCCAACCAGACGTGATATTGGTAGTGTCAGACTTTGCAGATGTTTTCCCAGATGAATTACGTAGGTTATCCCCACAAAGAGAGATTGAGTTCAAGATTGATCTCCATCCAAGAACTGAACTCATATCCATTGCTCCCTATCGAATGGCACCTTTGGACTTGATGAACTACGAAAGCAGTTGGATCATTTGTTGGCTATTGGGTTTATACGTTTAAGCACTTCACTTGGGGGAGTCCCAGTTCCCTTTGTGAAGAAGCATGACAAAACACTTTGGTTGTGTACGGATTACTGAAGGTTTAATCGAGTCACAGTGAAGAATATATATCCATTGCCACAAATTAATGATTTATTCATTCAACTGAGGAGTTCTAAGTATTACTCCAAGATTGATCTTCACACTAGGTACCATCAATTACAGATCAAGGAGGAGGATATTCTTAAGATAGCTTTTCGTACCCGATATGGTCATTTCGAATATACAGTGATGTCGTTCGAATTGACTAATGCACCAGCAGCCTTCATGGATTTGATGCATAAGGTATTTCGGCCATACCTCAATCCGTTTGTGTTCATTGATGACATCTTAATTTATTCAAAGACCTAAGAGGAACATACATGCCACCTCTTGATTATGCTATAGACGTTGAGAGAGCATAAGTTGTACGCGAAGATGAGTAAATGCAAGTTTTAGATTAAGGAAGTGAATTTCCTTGGGCATGTTGTGTCTGATCAAGGAGTAGCTTTTGATTCCGCAAAGATTGAAGCCGTGATGAAATGGGAACCACCAAAGAAAATGACTTAAGTACGTAGCTTCTTGGGTTTGGCAGGCTATTACTAGAGGTTTGTAGAAGGGTTCTCAAAGCTTGCGATGCTGATGACTTGACTTACAAAGAAGAGGGAGAAATTCTTGTGGACTCAAGAGTGTGAACTTGCTTTTCACACTATGAAGGAGAAGTTGAGAACGACTCCTGTTCTCATTATTCCGAGCAGTGGGGAAGGATACGATGTTTACACCAATGCTTTGCTACAAGGCTTGGGATGTGTGTTGATACAAGATAGTTGCTTATGGCTCGAGACAACTGAAGACTCATGAGCAAAACTATTCCATTCATGACTTAGAGTTAGCCACTGTAGTTTTTGCTCTTAAGTTGTGGAGGTGCTACTTGTATGGACTGAAATGTTAAGTGTTCTAGCCTTAAGTATGTGCTCACACAAAAGGACTTGAATCTTTGGTAGAGAATATGGGTTGAATATCTAGAAGATTATGATTTCACACTCACCTACGATCTGGGGAAGGCTAATGTAGTCGCAAATGCACTTAGCAGGAAATCTCGGGGTGACCTCAATGCTTTTGCAAGTAAATGGAAGATGAGGGATACCCTTGGAGACTATGATTTATGGGTTGGAGAAGATAGATCTCGGCCATGCCTATTCAACCTTGTAGCCCAACCTACTCTCTAACGTAGGGTTGTAGAGTTGCAATGCTTGGATCCCAACTTAGAGTCAACTCGAGCTAAATTGAAGAATGGGGAAACAATGGAAGGTTGGTCTTTGAGGAATGGAGCACTAAGATATAGGTAGAAGTTATACGTCCCAGATGATTCATCTCTAAAGGAGGAGATACTTGGGGAGTGTCATCACTCTAAGTTTGCTATCCACCCTAGTAGCACAAAAATGTATGAAGCGTCAATATTGGTGGAAGGGAATGAAGAGGTATGTGGCAAGGTTTATAGCACAATGTATGGTGTGCCAATAGGTGAAGAATGAACATCAAATGTCAAGAGGATTACTATAGTCTTCGCCTATCCCACAGTGGAAATGGGATCACATCACTATGGATTTCATGTTAGGTTTACCATGGACATTGCGCGGGCATAATGCAGTATGGGTTGTTGTGGATACACTCACCAAGTCCGCTCATTTCTTGGGTATGAAGACCATGAACACATTTGAGACTTTGAGCAAGTTCTATATCAGTGAGATTGTTAGGTTGTAGGGAGTTTCGTTCTCTACTGTGTCGGATCATGAATCTCGATTTGTGGCACGGTTCTGGCAAAGTCTACAACGAGTTATGGGGACAAAGTTACATTTCAACACAACTTTTCATCCCCAAATGGATGCCCAATTCGAGAGGGTGATACAGATTATGAAAGACATGTTACGTGTTTCTGTGTTAGATTTCAAGGGAAGTTGAAGTGAGCATTTGCAGTTGGTAGAATTTGCATATAACAACAGCTATCAGACAAGTATTGGAATGGCTCCGTATGAGGCACTGTATGGAAGGCCATGGAGGTCCCTGACCTATTGGCTTGAAGCTGGGGAGAATAGCTTATTTGGGCCAGAGATCATGCAAGAGACTATAAACAAGATTCTGCTTATCTGGGAGAGGCTATTCATGGCACAAAGTAGACAGAAAAGCTAGAGGGGGATTATGTGTTCCTTAAAGTATCACCCAAGAAGGGACTGTTTAAATTTGGCAAGAAGAAAAGATTAGCGCCAAGATATACCTGGTCATTTGAAGTGATCAAAGTTGTGGCAAAGCGACATATCAGTTGCGGTTACTAGCTTAGTTGTCAAGGGTGCATGACGTGTTCCATGTATCGATGTTGAGGAAGTGTCAATCGGATACAACATATGTTGTGGATCTGGAGGATATTAAAATTCAAGATGGAGCAACCTATGCAGAACAACCAGTGAAGATTTTTAATGCCAGAGAGAAGGTGTTTCGCAACAAAGTCATCAAATTGGTGAAAGTTTATGGCAATATCATGGAGTAGAGGAAGCTACTTGGGAACCCGAGTCTGGGATGCAAGAGAATTACCCTCATTTGTTCTATACTTAAGGTAAGTTTCGAGCACGAAACTTTATTTAAGGGGGTGGATTATAAACCCCCACATATCTTATCGTTATATAGTAACTTAATGATGTTTTTGAAATGCTAATATATGTAATGAGATATGCATGAACTATGAATATAGTAAGAGTAGAAATAAAAAATGTTAGTTGAGGTAATAGGGTATGTTGTAGAAGTTGGGAAGTATTCCGGCGTGAAAGCACATTTTAGGGAGAATTTGAGTCGGAAGGAGTTTTGATATAGCCCTAGTGTTTGGACCATAACTTTTTATCCTAACGTCCATTTGATCTGAAATTTGTACGGTAGATACTAGACATTCAGGGCTACACAAGTGTATTTCATGAAAACATCCCAAATCGACCTCTAAACAGGTCAAAACTTCACTTGAATTTGCAACATAAACTGGGATGACCTTTAAACGTGAATGTACATTCAAACGGTAGTAAGTCCCAGTACTTCGGTGTTTGATGAACCTCTGATGGAAATGCAAAAGAACTAGGAACACGTGACGTTCGAACGCCAATGACGTTCGAACGTAAAACAATGATTTGCACTAGTAACGATCGAACGCCAAATAACGTTCGAACGTCAGTTACGAATTCTGACTTCCAGAATCGCGCACAGGAGGCTATTTTTCACTCTATAAATACTTAAGGACACCTTTATTAGCCTCATTTCAATACTTAAAACCCTAGAAATACTTAGAGAGGGAGAGAGAATGAGAAAACACAATATTGAAGGTGAAAAACAAGAGAGTTAGGGGTTAATTCAAGATCAAAACCCTAGTTCTTCAAGAACATCAAGGTGGATGTTTTCTTCTAAGCTTGTTCATTGATGTTAGGGTTAATATATATGTATTTTTTGACTCCTAATGATATGTATTTACTATGGGTTCTTTGTTGCTTGGTTCTTTTGTAAATATTCTCATGTTCTACACCAAATTGGGGTGAAATACCCATGAAATCTCTTGCTCTTGCTTTAAAACCCTAGTTTTTGAGAAAAAAGGATTTCTCTCTCTATTTTCACTTAATCTTGGTTTTGAAAACTCTAGTGTTTGGTGTTGAGTGTAGAAATAAAATTGTGAATGATCTCTTGTACCTTTTCTTAAATTTTGTCCATTGGAAATATCACTTATGAGAATCAAAGATTTTTCTTGGAATTTGCTTGTAAATTGGGGACTTGTGAAATTGTTGGGTATCTAAGAAAATAGTTGGTTTTGTATTTCTTGTATGGTTGTTTGGACGAACATGAGTGAGAGGTTCCTCGTAAGGATGCTCATTCCCTCTCAGGAGGTTCCTTGTAAGGATGCTTGGGAAACAGAACATTGAGGGTGAGAGGCTCCTTGTAAGGATGCTCATGCCAAAGAAACAAGACCTTCAGGGTAAAGGTTCCTGGTAAGGATGCTCATGCCAAAAGAGGACAATATGTGGCCTTCTTAGGAGGTTCCTGGTAAGGATGCTAATGCCAAATTGGACAATATTATATCATGTGTGGGTTATTGGTTTACTTTTGAAAAAATTGTAAGACTCATTGTTGGTAATTGGTTTCACCTCTCCATTTAACTTTATTGTTGTTCGTAAACTTAAGATCTGTTTAAAATATCCCTATTTTTTTCTTTAAATTACATAGTTTATTGTAAATTGAGACCGACCGCTTTTATATGCTTTTCTAAATCTTGTTCGGGTTTGAAAGAATTTTCCTACAGAGCTTTGTGCTCACCCCCAACTTAACAACATTTTCAGATTATCCTCTTGAGGAAGAACTGGGAGTCGAGGAGCCCGCACACTAGGAGACGCCGATAGACGGGAGTGTGGATCCCAAGGTAGACACCTAGAGCGACACTTTCTTTTGTTCTAGATGAGGTTATTCATTTTTAACCTTGTTGAGTCTAGTTTTCTTTTGTTATTTTCGCTGCGTTACATTAGTTGATTTTTGGAATGTAAATGCCAAGATAGGTCTATTCTTTTAGGATAATGTTGTAAATTCTATGGATGATTTGATGAAGTCATTTTTATTGATAGATTATCTTAGTGCTCTCATGATGTAATTTACTTTAGACTATAATGCCGTCCATGGTGGTATTTGGGGGGTTACAAAATCTATCAGGTGTTCATGTTGTATTTTATGTCTCTATGCTCTAGAAGTATACTCCAGATCCGACACATGTGATGGATTGGGGTGAGTTGAGTGTTGATGTGGATGGGACCTTCGAGGAGGGATCGGTACGTATCAGGGATAGCCGGGATCAGGTTTTGCGAGGCAAGACCGTGAGGCTAGTGACGGTGTTGTGGCTGCTCCGAGGAGTGGAGGAGGCAACATGGGAGTATGAGGACACTGTAAGTACCAATTATCCTTTCTTATTCGAGGATGGAGTTACATTCTTATTGTCATTATGTATTATATGCCTATTGCATACGCATGTGATTTCATGTATATGTGTGTGTGAATTTTGGGGACGAAATTCTTTTAAGGGGAGGATAATGTAAAACCTGAGTAAATTTAAACTTTTTGTGGATAAGGGCAAAATGATAATTTGCCATCCTAATGCTTATTTAAAATACTCATGTTCTAGACCTCGGATGAGGAAAACAGAGTTCGTCGTTGGATTCGTAACGACAAATCTAGTCACTTTGTCAAATTTCATCGAATTTCGAGATAAACGAATTTTTGCAAGTCGTTAGAGGCGAGTGCGTGGTGAACGACATTTTAAAGGTCCCCAAAAAAAGTTTTTATAAAATTTTCTTAAAATTATGTTAAAGTTTCCATAACATTTATTTGGACTTAATTCGGGACTTAATGAATCGTTTCGAAACGAGAAAGTCAAAAATATGCGGTGCGATATGGACCGCACATTTACGACTATAAATAGGGACCTAAATCTGTTATTTTGAAGATATATCTTCAATATTCACCCAAGTGGCCGGATATAGAGAGAGAAGAAATAAAAAAAACTTAATCTTCAAGGCTTCCTTCTCTGATTCTTGAAGCTCCGTCACTCGGATCAATTTAGACCAAGAGTTAAAGTCGGACACATCGACGAGGGCTGCGCGTACGTACCAAGAAAAATGAATTTCACCGAAGATCCAAGAAGGAGCTTTTAGGAAAATCAAGATCTTGGGATATTGGAGGGTGTTCTTGAAGCTCTAGCCTTCACTCCACGCTACAAGAGATAGGATTTCTTCCTACTTGGGTTTATTCCAAACCTAATATGTTGTGTTATGTGGGCTGAACTGGGGCATATGTGGGTTGTATTTGGGCCATTTTGTAGGCTGCATTTGGGTTGTAGTTGGGTCATATTGTGGGCTGTATTTGAGCTGAATTTTGGACTATTTATGGCCTGTTTCAGGGGCTGTATTGTGCACTGATTTAGACTGGTTTTAGGGACTGTTATGGACTGATTTTAAGGACTGTATTTTGGACTGAAATACGTGCTGTTTTGTGCACCGTTTATAGGCTGTTCTGTGCGCCATTTACGGACTGTTTTGTGCATGGCTTAGGGACTGTTTAATGGCATATGTAAGGGGCTATTTTTGGACTGTTTAATGGCATGTATAAGGGGCTGTTTTTGGACTATTTAATGGCATGTATAAGGGGTTGTTTTTGGACTGATTAATGGCCTAGTTGAGGGGCTATTTTTGGATTGTTTTATGGCCTATATAGGGGTTGGTTTTATTGCCTATATGGGGGCTGTTTTGGTGACTTATATAGGGGCTATTTTGTGGCTTATAGAAGGGATGTTATGTGGGCTATTACATGGGCTGTTTTGTGTTAGATTGTGCCTTTTTGATTAAGTGTGTTATTGGCATAAAAATTGTGATAACATGCTTGGAATTGTGTTATGAGAATTATACGCTTATGATATAATTTTTCCATGAGACATGTGAAGTGTATTGAGATTGTTCATCATTCTTAGCATATTGAGCATTGTGTCGTTGTGCATGGTGGCATCACATTCATGGGCATAAGTCATGAGTATGGGTATGTGAGATGCATGGTTGATCAAACACCATGTTTGGTGGTTGGTATGTTGGCTCGGGAAAAAGTGGATTAGAGATCCCTTTGAGTCGCATTGATGCATGGAAGAAAACTTGTGTCGGGTACAGCAAGTAGAGCTAGACTCTCCCTTGGGTGCAAGACCCGGCCACTTGGTTCATATACTTCCCGAGGTGAAATTCCGCAAAAGTGTAACGCCCATGGAGCCGGCGGTGTGATTTTAGAGCTCCGTTGCCCAACAAAGACACAAGATTTTGATTATAAAAGTACTCATTCAATGAGTACCATCCAATAATGATTTGATTTATAAAACACATGATTTCTATTCAAAGCGATCATTTGATATATTTCTGTCGAACACTGGTCATTACACATTGGCTTTGCATTGTGTTTTGGGAGTCAGTGAGGACTCGGGTTAGGAAGCATGAGGAGTGTCATCTCATTTCATGGCATGACATGGTTGTATTCCAACATTGAATGCATATTCTTGTATGGAATGATTGTTAATTATTTTTTGCTGCATATACACATTGCATATGCATCTAAGGTGGGGAGTAGCCTTTGTAGGATATACTCTACTGGGCGTTGGCTCACCCTATACGGGAAACATTTCGGGTGTGGGTCATGCGTCGGCGGACGACTCACAATCGGGGCCCCATGGTTGAAGAAAAGCCGACTTGTATTAATCCATTTTGTTGTAAAACTAAACTTGTAAGTTGTTTTTGGGGGATGTAATATGTGAAAAATAGTTATAAATTGAACTTTAACTATGGTTAATGCATAAATGGACTCGATGTGATCATGATTTTATATTGGGCCTAGGATGGGTCATATGATTATATAATTGCACAGGTTGTGTTTTGGATAGAGTTTCTTGTACAAAGGAGACTCTGCCAAATTTTTGTAAAATTAAGAATCCCGATAAATGGGGCATAACGACGTGATATCGAGTTACTCAGTATCCACGGGTTGATGGGTAATCAACAGACCACTGGATTCTGGGGTGTCACATAATACATTCTTTTTACATAATATTGTTGACATTTTACAACAATTTGTTCCACAAAAGGAAACTTTTTAAAATTAAAATTAATAAAATCCTTAGTAAGTTCAATAATGTATCTTATTTGGACTTAATAACTTAAGAAAAGCATTTCATTGGACTTATAACCAATTTTCATGTTTTGTAGTGACTACTACACAATGATTCTGCGCTGTTCAAGAAATTGCTACCATTAATAGGATTCATTGTAATTCAATACAAAAATTGGGAACTTTGTTTAATCAAATGAGCAAACGTTTCATATTCACAGAAAACCAATTGCGTTTTAGAAGTGAATGATCCACAGTTCAAGCATTGACATGAAAAAAATCATTAAATAAACAATGAAAGATACTTGTAGAGGACAGGCATTGGTGTAGGTATACGTATGTTTGATTTTGATCAGTGAGTCAAAGATTTGATTCGTGAAATTAGGAATGTTAAAATATAATACGACTCATTAACACGATATGAAATTAGGGGGTTTGAATCTTCAGTCAACCACATCTTTAATAACGGAGTGAACCTAACACAATTAATAAACGAATTGGGTATGAGTAAATCAACTAAAAAAAAATATACAACACGACTTGTTTATATACCGATTATATACGACATGATTCATTAAATACAAAATAATAAATGTTTACTTCATTTTTAAAAAAAGGAATATTTTGGTAAAATTAACAAAAAAAAGGACTTCATAACAAATAAATTTTCTTGACGGACTTAAGTCCAAATAAGTCTATATAAGGGAATTGGCCTCTAAATTTTCCTTTTTATAATGAGGATCCATTAAAAATCAACAGCGAAAATGGGAACTTTCTTCTATTAGACGAGCACATGTTTCATTTTCACAACCTAAAACGGATTGAGCATTAGTATTGTTGTCATTCAAATGATAATATCAACTCATGAATGTAGGGTTGAGGTTGAAAAATTCTCTTGATGAACTATGTTTTCCATTGTATTATCTGCAAATGCAAATCCTTTATGGAACCCTGGGGTTGGATGCAACCCCACTTTTGAAACTCCCTTTGGAATCCCATAATTGGCCTATCCTTTTCATCATCTTAAATGCACCAACAAGCAACTATGCATGCTCTTGTGAGCTCTTCTACATCAGCATTACCATCCAATTTTCAATCCAAAAAGGTCAGTACTTCTTCACCTTCATTCATTTTAATTGCAATCTGGATGGGAAAGTAGTAGTCCATCCCATCATTTGAGAAGTCTCTGTTTCTCCTTCATGATATAATTTCAAAAAGCAGAATTGCATAGCAGAGAACATCTGCTTTCAGGGTGATAGCTTCGCCTAAAATCCATTCCGGGGCAAGATATCCTATGGTCCCTCTTATGGTTGTCAAAACATGGCTAAATTCTAGGCCTAGTAGTTTTGCAAGGCCAAAATTAGCCACTTTGGTGTGGTAATCAGCATCCAGTAATATGTTCTCGGGCTTAATCTCACAAAGTATGATACAATCCCTGCACTTGTCGTGGAGATAAGCCACTCCTTGGGCTATCCCAACTGCAATGTTATGCCACATTTTCCAATCTAAAACATCTAAATCTTTCTAAAACAAGTGTGATTCTAGAGAACCATTTGACTAGAAATCTTTCCATACCTTTGATGCAAAAACCACGTAGACAGACAAGGTAAATATGTTGGATCATACCTATTGTCCTCAATTCAGTGCGGAACTGCTTCTCTCCTTGCTGCTCCTCTCCTTGCTTCATGTTTTTAAGTCACTTCACAGATATGGTAGTAGAATTTGGTAGTGTCCCTCTGAAAACCGAACCAATACCGTATTCCGCAAGTTTTTCTGAGGAATTCTTTGTTGCCTTTTTTATATCCATGTGCTTGAACAACACCAAAGAATCATCAACTGCCTCAGATATGCTCGTTGCATGCCTTCTCCATTTTATTACAATTACAATTCCAAAGACAGCAAAGAAGCCTCCAACTGCACCAACAATGATCCAAGCATTTTTAGTAGTCATTTCCTTTTTCTTGGTTGTTCTTCCCACCAGATTGTATGCTGCAATTCTTACATAGAAATCCCTTCCGATGTTATCATCTAGTGAGAGTTTCTGCATCGGTTTATGCAGAATGAATAGATTTCCTATCCAAACCAAACACCCATTATCATAAGCATAAGCAGAGCAAGAACAAATCCTTAAGCAAACTGATTTGCATTATTCAATGTTCCCTAGTGTTGATGACTCTACATTCAATGGAAAACGTGGGTTTTGAATCACAAAGAACTTGTCATTTCCTCCCTCGTTGCATTGCAAAGGAGTTCTCCTCACACAACCCTCTATGTGATTTTCCAATTCCCATTCTTTTAATGATCTCAGTTGAAATCCTTTTACACAATTGCAAAGAGGGTCACTCTCCTAGTTGCAGCTACTAATTACACCACAGAAGGCATAAACTTGGCATTATAGAGGTGGTCGACTCTAATACTCACTCCAAATTGTGCAGTCCTTCTCCAAAAGAATTGCCAGAGCTGGCCACCAGAATCAATCACAAATCTAGTGAGAATAGTAGGGAAACCAACCTCATACGTGAAGTAGCTCTCATTCTCATTAGACTCATATGTGAGGTTTCTTATATGCTAGGATGAAACTTAATTTAGATACAAGTTATTTGACATTGTGTGGCAGTGTTTGAATTTTGAAGTCAACTGATAGTTTCAGGGAAAGATGGAAAGAACATAAAGGGTGCTCTAGTATCTGACTTTATTGCCAAGAATAAACAGCAGATGGAGAAGAATTCCAAATTTACCGCTATTTTGGAATATAAATAAAATGAAACCAAAAGGCTAGGAAGCGAATAACCAATTGACATAGTGGGTAGGCATCGTCAAGAGGACCCAAATGGGAAGTTGTGAGTTGATTTTGAAAATTAACTTTCCTAAAAAGAAAGTAAGATTGTCAACCACTTACCCTTCAAAGATACATCTATAGCTGAAAGTCTTGTATCTACTGGCAAGACATTCAAAATAACTTGTTATCTACTGGCGCTTGCGATTGCAACATAATGACTTAAGACTCAACTTCGAACCTATCCAATATAAAAAGGCCCAATCTCCAGTCTCTAACTGGAATTCCATAGCAAAATCAGATAGATAAGATATTCAGTCAATTCTACTTAACCCTTGGATCACCATCTAATATGGACCAAACAATGTTATCATGCGCAAGACTTCCATGTATAACAGAATCTGAAAGAAAAAAGTTATAACACTTGTTGGACTTTGTAGATGTTATTTCCTGAACTCATACAAGCTTGTGAGATCTACAAGTAATTATTGGCCTTTCAATTTCTAACCATTGTTTTTTCTTCTTCTTGCAAGGCAAAGGACAAAGGTGCATCTTTTAGACAAATCTGTGAATATAGACTACAGACCGCACATTACCAAGCCCAGATCATACTTGCACTGGATATCATCTCCACCTCAAATTAATGAATGCTTCGAATCAAATTTCTGACTTCCGTAGTGAACCAAGATCCTAAACAAAAGGTTAGAGATAGAACTCAACAAAGTCGAAGATAATGTCTTGCTTGACTTATGTCTTCCTAAACAAACACAAAAGTCTTTCATTTGGACGCGCTCCCACTTAAACACATAACTTTCCCTGGACTTGTCCCACCAAACGAGCGATGTGGCTTCGAGTCTCATCCATGAAGTAATTCCCACCTCGTGTGATACACATAACAGATACCAATAATTCCTCGACATGGACTAGAGAAGCTTACACAATAAGTTGCATGTGAGTTAAATGAAAGTGAAGCTATATTATTCCCATGAGAAGTTAATTACAACAGTTTCTAAATGAATATAAGTTCTAACGTCCCTGCTAATGGAAGATGACAAAGTACAGCCATTGATAGTTTAACTTAGGATGCTCTACATGAAGGGGCCAAACCAAAGAAATCTTTAATGCCAAAGACTAAACAAAAGACCTAACATTAGCACATAAGATTGGAAAGAACTGAGAATCAAATTTCTTAGGGCATGATCACACGTTTTAAAACCAGGCATCATTTATTGTTGGCTATCAACCTTACACGATGCTCTTCTCTTTCAGTTTGGTGACCCGGACACCAACTTATCTTACAAAATATAGGGGAAGACGTGGGATTCATTTCAAGATCCTATACAATCAGTTGTCACAAGTCACATTATTTACGGTGATCCTCATCTTGATGATATGTTTAATCTTCAGAAATTAAGAAAAACACAAAAAATTCATTAGTTTCATAGGCCATCAATAATCTCCCTAGTGATCCTATCCATATTCAGCATCTTTATTGAGATCTATTGTTGCAAAAAGTGAAGTATGGCCCTTGAAATGAATAGAATTGAATTGTTCAATAAAATCATGTCCTTCCACTAACAAAAACCACATTCTATGATAAAAAATGGATCTAGAAATTATTTTAGATAGCTTAATCATAATAACACCTCACTATTCAGTATGAGTGACTGGTGCAAAATGGAACCACTTGCCCAACATTCGTGTGTCATTCAGATAGAGGATGGCAACCGCTCAAGTGTTACACCAGCAAACATTGGAATAACATTCCCAGATGCATATGGAAATGATTTGGGTAGCTTCCATGGGTTCTTGTTCAATTTAATTTTTGATGTGTTTCTCAGAAGCCCATAGAAGTCTGGCCAATTAAAGCTAGTAAATGCTTCAAGTTAGTCAAGTGCACCAGCCTAAACAAAAAAAAAAAAATCTTAACATTGATGGTATGTTAAAATTAGTAGTCAAGCATGTTGTTACATTTCATTGACATTCAAAGTTGGAAACATATTACAAACATGTGACCAAACAACATAATTAAACTTGTTCAAATTAACCTGAAAACGCACACGTGATCATATCAATCAACAATAACAAAATATTGCAAGAACAATTGTGGTTACAAATAGCTATTGCATCTGACAGAATTTTCATTCATAAATTTATCTCCCCACTACAGGAACTTAGTGCCAGACCATTGTTTGACACCCCAAAATCCGGTGGTCCGTTGATTACCCACCAATCCGCAGATTGCCCGTGGATACCGAGTAACTCAATAACACAACATTATGCCCCATTTACCAGGGTCCATGATTTAATAAAAAATTCAAGAAGAGTCTCCTTTGTACAGAAAATTCTACCTAAAACCCAACCTGTGCATCATAACATAAAAAGACCCACCCGAGGTCCAATATTTAACAATGATCACACCGGGTCAATTTATCCATACTCATACAAAACATGTAAGACTATATTAAAATTAGTCCATAAAAATCCAATTACAATTCTTTACATACATTACATGCCAAAATTAATTTACAAGCCTAATTATACAAACAAAAAGGATTAAAAGCCACAAGTCGGATTTTTTTTAACCATGTGGCCCCGATTGTGAGTCGTCCGTCGGCGCATACCCTGAACCTAAAATGTTTCCCGTATAGGGTGAGCCACGTCCAGTAGAGGAATTCCTTCATAGGCTATTCCCACTTAAGTGCACATGCAATGTTCACATTCGACATTTCATATTCACATCAACATTCCAAGTAAGAATATGCAACTTTATATTGGAATTCACCATGGCATGCTATAAAATGAGATGAAACTCACTCATGCAACCTTAACCCGAGTCCTCACCGACTCCCACAATACAATACAATGCCAATGTGTAATGAATCCATCAATTGACGAAAAATCCATCCAATTATCATTTAAAATAAAAGTTGTTTTATTATAAAACCAAATCATTGATGGGTGTTACTCATTAAATGAGTACTTTAAAAATCAAAATCATATGTCTTGTTGGGCAACAAATTTTGGTATCTCAACCACCGGTTCCGTAAACACCAGCACTTTTATGAAATTTTACCGCCCGAAAGTGCCCGAACCATGTGACCGAGTTTTCCACCCGAGGGAGAGTCTAGCCCAACTTGTTATTCCCGACACAAGTTGTTTCATGCATACAGCCGTGCGACCTAGTAGGATATTCAATCCCACTTTTCCGAGCCCACCCTTCAATAACCAAGAATGATGCGTGAATGAACCATGCCCAACACACACACACTCCCATACTCATGCCTCAGCCCTTGAATGGGAGGCCTCTATGCACAACGACACAATGTTCAGTTTGCTATGGATGACATATGAACAACCTCAACCAACCCATGGTCAGTGAAGTTCTAACGATATAGATACCATGTTTGTCACAATGTCAATATAACACACACATGCATATACATTGACAATTTTTCATAAAACAATTCCAAGCATGTTATCACAATCTTTATGGCAATAACACACTTAATCACAAAGGAGAAATACAACACATAAAGCCCACATAACAACCCACTTAATGGTCAAAAACAATCCACAAAACAGCCCCTAATTAGATCACAAAACTCTCTGTAAAGTGGCCTAAAAATAATCCATGTAATGGCCATAAAAACAGTCAATGAATGGTCCTAAAAACAATCCAAGAATGACCCTAAAAATAGTCCATGAATAGCCCTAAAAATAGACCACTTTTCTATCCCAAAAGAGTCACAATTTAAGTCCATATTAGGCCATAAAAACAGCCCTCAACAGGCCATAAAAATAGTCCGTAAACAGCCCAATAACTATCCCCAAAAGAATCCACTTATAAACCAAATTCATCCATTAAAACATGTCCAAAAATAGTTCATTTGGATTGCCCTAGGAAAGTCCACATATAAACCAATTTCATCCACCAAAACATGTTCAGAAATAGTCCATTTGGACTGCCCTTGGACAGCCCACATACTAACCAATTTCAGCCACTAAAACCTCACTTAAGGTAAGAATAAAACCAAAGTAGGAAGTGTAGAAAACTTCAATAGAAGTGTAGAAAACTTCTATAACTCCAAAACAAGCCCAAAGCTCTTAATTTCACAAAAATCTCTCCTTGAATTTTCGGTGAAATCCCTTGTTTTTTGTGTGGTTGCGTAGCCCTCGTCGCGGTGATCAATTTTAACTCTTGGACCAAGCGATTCTGAGCGACGAAACTTTAAAAAATCGGCGGGAGAAGCTTGAAGAATCAAGGTTTTTCCTCTTTTCTGTCTTCCTCTCCTCTATGGCCGGCCACTTATGTTAAATAAGGGTGAGAATGTCTGGTTTTTAAGGTATTTGCCCCTACTTATAGTCATTAAATGCGTGGTCCACATCGCACCACGTATTTTTGACTTTAGGGTATGTTTTTCATCCCGAAATAATTTATTACATTCCGTGTTTAGTCCAAAATAATTTTATTGGTTCTTTAGTCCACTCATACTTAGATTTTAAAATATTTATTTTTGGGGACCACTGAGAGGTCGTCCACCACACAGAATTCAACGAAATTTGAAATAGTGACTAGATGTCGTGACGCGAGTCCAACTGCGAACTTCGTTTCCTCATTTGAGGTCTAGAATATGAGTATTTTAAATACGCATTATCGAGACAAATTACCATTTTGCTCTTTTTCGAAAAAGTACAAATTTACTCAGGGTTCACATTCTTCCCCCCTTAAAAAAAATTAGTCCTCCAAATTCACCCATACATACACATACAATCACATGCATATGCAACAGTCATTGAATATTAAGTGACTATAAGAATGTACCTCTATCCTTGAATAAGAAAGGATAATTGGTACGGATAGTATCCTGACGTTCCGATGTCCCCTCCTCCACTCCTCGGTGCTGCCATAAATCCTTCACTAGCCTCACGGTCTAGCCTTGCAAAACCTATTCCCGGCTAAGCAAGATACATATCAGTCCCTCCTCGAAGGTCCCATCCACACAGGGGCGGAGCCAGAAATCTTCTCCAGTGGGGGCAACAACAGTCAAAATTTTAAATGTTCACAAAAAAATATTTTTATTAATAGAACGTCAATTAATTGTACAACTCATATACATAAGCGACATAAAAAAAAGCCAACCAAAAAAAAAAACTCACTATGAATTTATCTATAAGAGCTAACCAAACAAAAAAGAAAAATTGAACCAAAAAATTAAGCTCAATCATATATTGAGTCTATAATGAAAGAATCCAAATTGTCGAACATCGTATAAATATTCATAGTTACTCCTAACGAGCTTTCATATTTGGAAATCGTTGTATGATAATTTTATTATCAATGGTAGTTAAAATTACTTTCTCGACATATGTAACTAAGCAATTGTTCATCCATTGATCTCTCATTCGATTGCACAATTAATTTTTTAAAAATTAATTTATTCAATCACAAACTTAGAATTAATCAGTGAAGTTTAACAAACAATAAAAACTAACTTAAACTATGACTATTCTATTAAATTAAACCTAGGTATCGGAATTACTTAACCCATCACAATAAAACTATTCAAACCACCAAATCAAAACAATTTAATTTAGCACATAATGGAGGACTACACGCCCTATTCCAATTCAACATAAAAATAAAACACAAGAGAGGATTACAAGCCCCAATATCAAATAAATTTATAAAAAATAAATCATAAAAGAGGACTATAAGCCCCAATTTTAACATATAAAAATAAATACAGGATTACAAACCCCAATTTCTATTCAATACATAAAACAATAAAACACAAAAAGAACTACAAGCCCCATAAATTTTTTAAAACTTTTTAGTGGGGGCAAATGTCTAATAAATTTTAAATTTTTTGAAATTATACTTACACCCCACATTTTTTTAAAATTCCAGTGGGGGCAGCTGCCCCCATTGTGAATCTGCCGCTGCATCCACATCAAATCCCCCTTCTTAGAGGTGTCTTGAACCAAATTAAGACCCGTAGAGGGTCTCTCTCTTACCTCCGTCCAATAAATCGAAGAATGATAATGTCTCCCATATAGTTCCTTTTAAGGTGTCATCTATGTGCTTGTCTGCTAACTGTTGTTATAGGCAAACTCCACTAAGGGTAAATGCTCGTTCCAGCTACCCTTGAGATCTAGGATACATGCCCATAGCATATCCTCTAGAGTCTGGATGGTCCTTTCAGACTAACCGTCCATTTGGGGATGAAAAACAGTGCTTATCATCAACTGTGTCACTATGGCTCGTTGACAACTCTCTAAAAAATGAGTGGTAAACTTGATATCCCGATCCGATACTATAGATATGGGTACTCAATGCAATCGAGCAATCTCCCGTTTATATAACTTGCTGAATTCCTCCAGTGTGAAGGTCATCTGCACTGCCAAAAAGTGTGCCAACTCAGTAAACTGGTCCATTACCACCCATACCGCCGCATGTCCCTGTGATCTCCGTGGCAAGTGGGTCACAAAATCCATCATGACATGCTCTCACTTCCACTCAACTACCTCTAAGGGCTGGACCAAACCTGCTGGTCTCTAGTGTTTAGCCTTAACCTGCTGACACATGAGACATCGACTGACAAAGTCGCCAACCTACCTCTTCATTCCACTCTACTAATATTGGCGACGATGATCATGATACATATTTGTGCCCCTTGGATGAACCACAAAATGGGAGCAATGAAATTCCCTAATGATCTCCTCTCTCAGACCCGTAAACTGAGGAACCACATGTAAATCTGAGAAATTTTAAATTTTTATGGAAAGGGCAAAATGGTCATTTAGTCATTATAATATAAAATTAAAATACCTATTCTATAGACCTCGTATGACACAACGGACTTTGCTGTTGGACTCGTATCGCGAAATATAGTCACCCTGTCGAATTTCGTCGAATTCTGAGATAGTCGGATATTTTCGCATGTCGTTCAAGACAACTGGGTGTTAAACGACCTATCAATGGTCCCCAAAAATAAATACTTTAAAATTTAAGTATTATTGGACTAAATTACCAATAAAATTTATTTGGGCTAATCATGAAATGTAATAAATCATTTCAGAACGAAAACAGACCCGATTAAACGATGGACACGTGGCATGATGTGGGCCGAGTATAAAAAATTATAAATAGGGCTGAAATCAGATTTTTAGCACAAAATATCCCATTTATTCTACTGGTTCAGTCACTCAATAGAGAAGAGAGAAAAGAGAGAAAAAAAGGGAGAAAACTAATCTTCTTCTCCCGATTCTCGAAGTTTCAACGGTCGAAATCCGCCGAGCCAAGAACTAAAGTTCTTCTATGCGACGAGGGCTATGCAACCAATCAAAAAACAAGGAATTTCACCAAAGATCCCAGAGGTGATTTTGGGGAAATTCAAGGCTTTGGGTTTGTTTGGTGTTCTAAAAATTTTTTACACTTCTATTGAGGTAGGGTTTTCCTACTTGGGTTTTAATCCTAAGCTATGATGTATGGAAAAAAAGGGTTTAATGTTGAAATGGATCTATGATGTATCTATGGTCATGAAAATGAGGAATTTGGTATAGAAAATGTGGAATTTGGTATAGAAGTGAATTGTGTCAAATTCTACCTTGAATTTGGTATATGGAAGTTACTTTAGTTCATTCTTGTAACTTGGTGAAATTTGGGCATGAAATGTGTGCTTAACATATTGGTTGCCTTGAAGGTGTTTGATAAAATGTCATGTGTGATAGAAGTTGTGATTTTGTTGTTTGATGTAATAACAGGTGTGGACCTATTGATATGTGAACATATGCTATATGATATGTTAGCATGATGAGGATTATGGAAGTTATATGGACAAGATATACATTCCCATGGAGCATGATGATATGTGGTTGATATTGCTCATTTGGCATCCATTGCATGTTAGGCATGATATTGGCATCACATTCATGGGCATAAGTTATGGGTGTGACTGTGAGTGTGCATGGTTAAATCAAATGCCACTCTTGGTATTTGATATAGGGACTCAGAAGGAGGGGATGGAAGATCCCATAAAGTCGCAAGATTTCAGGAAAAGTTGGGCTGGATAGACAAGAAGGGACTAGATGATCACTCGGGTGAGAGGCCCAGATATTGGACGCGCACTCCTTTGGTATAAGAATCCATAAAGTGTGCTGGTGTACACGAAACCGTTGGTTGAAGTCCATTAACTTCGTGTCGGTTGGGTGTCGTTGGTGTAAGCCCTAAACATCCACCCCAAGAAAGACCCTAGAATGTTAAGGTCGTTCGATGTGAAACATGGATGACGAATTCATACACATTAGAACTTACATGTGTTAAGGAGCTGGGGAGGGCTCGGATTGAGTGCATGAATGGGTCTCACCTCTTTGCATAGCATGTATAGTAAATTCCATCATTAAGTTGCATATACTTGATTGAAATTGTTGTGGATAATTGTAGTTGCATGTGAATGCATTTCATGTGCATCTAGGTGGGGAGTACCCTCTGTAGGATCTACTCTATTGGGCGTTGGCTCACCCTATACAGGAACACATTTCAGGTGGGGAGTATACTCCGGTGGACGGAGCACATTCGGGTCACAAAGGGTGAAAAGGGCCGACATGTGGCCTTGTTTCGAGCTTTGTAAATTATTTATGAAAAACCTAGTATGGATTGTAATGGGACTCATATGAACTATATTTGGAATGTAAATATCGCGTCTTTATGAGATCATATCGAGTTCTACATGCATTTGTTTGTTTTGAGAAATTTTGCAATGAGTTGGAAAGGAAAAACTATTAAAATGGGCAAAATCTGGCCTTAACTACCGGTAATCAAAAGGTAGTCGTGGCCCAGAAAGCAGTAGCTACCGGTATTCGATAGGTAGTCATGGCCAAGAAGGTAACAACTACTGGTAGTCGACAGGTAGTCGTGGCTTAGAAGGCAATAGCTACCAGTACTCAACAGGTAGTCCTGGCCTAGAAGGTAACATCTACCAGAAGTTAAGAAGTAGTCGTGACCCAAAAGGCAGTAGCTACTGGTAGTCAACAAGTAGTAATTTCCCAGTGGATGATTGGTACTCAATTATAACATTTTATTGTGCTTCTTTTGGACTAATTATACTTTGATGGAGTTTAAATGGTGAAATTTTAGGTGCTAAAATGAGAAAAAGGATTAAGGATTTTAAATACTACATTTAAGTGTAACTGCAACACTTTAAGGAATAGAGGTGGATAAGCTTGAGGACAGCATCACCGTTCGAATGGTGGTTAACGTTCGAATGCCCCCATAAACCAGGCAGATGAGACAAAGGCGTGTTACAGACAAACCCTGGAGATTAAAGCCTAACGTTCGATCACTAAGACACGTTTGAACGCAACATGTAGTTCGAACGCCATCCCACGTTCGAACGGCACTGGAAGCACTGACATGATCAGATCGACTGAAATACAAAGCGTGTGTTGACTTCCAAGCCAGAAGAAAGATCCTCAAGCACATGAACGCCATGATCAAACACAATTTCTGAATTATTTGAGGACCCTGACTGCTACAGGGAGTTGGTGAATGACCCTGGCAGAAATTTGCAATCCATGTGAAAGCCAGAAGTTCAACTTTCAGATTATAGGGCAAAAACGACCTTCACGTTCGAACGGAAGGCACCGTTCGAACGTTCCCACTGACAGACTGCAAATTGCCTGATTCTTTGACTGCACTCCAGATCTTTTACCTTGATTCGTCCAGCACTGTTCTTTCACCCCTCCCTTGCTCTTCCCTGCTTATAAATACTACCTTTTTGGGAGCTTTGAGGGGGATTCTTGGAGAGGAGACATCAAGATATATTCTCTTGAAGAATAGATAATCTCTATGTGTAGTGTTTCATTTTAATTCAAGTATTCTACATTCTAGCTCTTTTAATTCAAGTCTTTATTATAGTAGGGAAGTTCAATTCCCTACTTGTCTTCATCTTTATTATTGTTGGGAAGTTTAATTCCCTACTTATATTGTTAAATTCATGCACTTTATGTTCTTGTCTTTACATTAATGTTCTTACTTTATAGCTTTAGTTTACTTTCTTTCACTTCCATTGCTTGAGTATCTTCATCTTAGAGGAGTGAAACTCTTCCACTTTTCTAGATATTTACCAAAGCTAATAAGAGTGGAACGTGATTCACTAATTCTTTGTTGAAGATCAACCTCGGAGCTCCTCTACTTGGAGGGATGAGTACCATTCACTTTTCTAGCTTTACCCAAGCCATGAAGAGTGAGTAGTCCTCATTCACTCTTTAGGGAGAGGTGATGAATACGTAATGAACATCCAGATGTTATACTTGTGCATTTTCTTTCATACTTCATTGCTTTATTTACTTGATTATTGGGAAATTGGATGCGCAAAACAAAATTATGGTACTTTGCATAACCAAAGGATAATTCTATGACTCGGATGACTCCTACATAGAAAGATCCGTTGGTTCAAGGCAAGCATCCTAGTTAAAGCATTTTGTGTAACCTATGGGTATTCCTATGGTAAATGGATGACTCCTGCTAGAAAGATCCATAGTGTGAGACAAATACTCCGGGCTAAAACTTCATGACTACTCTTCCAATCTCCACCACCATTGCACTTTATGAAAAGGATGGAGCTTTAACCCAGTCCATCCTTACCTTCCAATTAACTTACTGTTGACACGAGAGTTAATTGAGTTATAAAGCACAAGTGCAATACACTGGATAATTCATTACATATTCTGAACTTCGAACTAAAGAGTGACTTTAATTTCATTTGAATCTTATATTTTGTCTAGAAAAACTCTCTTGAAAAGAATTCCGTATTCTATTCAAGAAAACTCTTACATCTCACAAAATCTCAAAAAAGTTACAATCAATTGGTCTTCATCACTGCCCACTTTGAAATACTAGGCAACAAAATTCCCTGTGGATTCGACTTCGGACTCAAACCGGATTATTACTACAACTTGACCGCCTGCACTTGGGTGTACACATTTCGGATCAAGTCAAGTTTTTGACGCCATTGCCGGGGAATATTTGGTAAAAGTGTTGAAAAGGTAAAAAGTGGTAAGACTTTTCCTTTCAGTATATATTCTTGGTTGTTGTAAATAATTTGTTTCTTTTTATTTTATGTCTGAGGACGCTCCTAACCATAACAATTTGCCAGGAGAATCTTCTGGGTCTGTGAACCAATCTGAACCAAATTCACCTAGATCAATAGCAGACTCGTGTGAGAGTAACATGGCAAATAATGATAGAAAGGGAGACGTGCCTCCACGGGAGGAAGAAGTACCTAACACTCAAATTTTGAGGGATTACTTGAATCCCACAAGAAATAGTGCACCTTCGTGTTTTGTATTCCCTCCAGATGCTCCCCCCTTTACTGTAAAGCCGGGGACAACTCAGTTACTACCTGAAATTCATGGATTAGAGACAGAGAATCCATACTTGCATATGAAAGATTTTGAGGAAGTGTGTGGAACATTTCAAGATAATTCTGAACTGGCCAAGATGAAATTTTTTATCTGTAAATGATAAAGCTAAACAATGGTTAAATTCTTTAAAATCTTCTTCCTCGCCTAACTGGCAAGCCTTCCAAAATAAATTTTTCAGAAAAAATTTTCCCTTACATAGGACCAATACACTCAAAAGGAAAATCTTGAATTTTTCGGTCAAAGAAGGAGAAACTTTTTATCAAAGTTGGAGAGAGATTCAAAGAACTACTCCAAGCCTGCCCTCATCACTCTTTTGAAAATTGGACCTTAGTGGGATTTTTTTATGATTCGTTGCCATCTAGACTGCGTCAATTTGTTGAAATGATGGCACAAAGAGAATTTATGAGTAAAAGTCCGGAGGAGGCGTTCAATTTCTTTGACACCATATTTGATAGTTCTCAAATGTGGGACTCAGCCTCCCCGACCACTGTCGAATCCACACCATCCACTTCCCAAGGGGTAAAGTATGTCTTGAGAGAAGATGATGACTTGAGAACAAAAATGTCCACCTTGTCTCGAAAGCTTGACGCTTTAGAGATGAAAAAAATTCATCAGTTAGATATCATCCCTCCCACAGGACTAGTATGTGGAATCTGTGCATTGACAGGACATCCTATTGGGGACTGTCCTACTATCCCTGCATTCAAAGAAGTCTTATTGGAACAAACAAATGCAATCTCCAATTTCAACAAACCTTACTCCAACCCATACTCTGAAACATACAATCCAGGGTGGAAAAATCACCCGAATTTCAGTTGGAGGAACACACAACTAATTCCCATGAATCAACCTCAAAATCCACATCCACCACCTCAAGGACCTCCTGCATATCAACTATACCAACCACCACACAAAGGAACCTTGAAGATACACTGAACCAGTTCATGCAAACCTAAATGAACTTCAATACCCATTCCACTCAGTCCTTCACTGATTTCAAATCACAGACCACTCAATCCTTCGAAGATCTCAAAAGCCACATTCAGAAGTTGACTCAATCCATGGTCACACATGAGAAAGGCAAATTTCCTGCCCAACCAAAACCTCCACATGATCCAGCTCAAGCTATCACCACACTGAGAAGTGGTAAGGTAATTGACAAGACTGTAATAGACATGTTATTTCCAAAACCAAGACCGGAGTCAATACCAATCAACTCATCAGTTGAGCCTGAAAAAGAACCTGTAATTGAAAAGGATCCTGAGCCAATAATTGAGCAAGAACCAGAGCAATTAAAGGAAGAAGAACCCTCATGTTCTATTTCTGCTCCTTTCCCTCATAGACTCAAACAAAAATAGAAAGAGAATAACCAAGCTGAAATTTTCGAGCTCTTCAAGCAAGTAAAAATCAAAATCCCACTTTTGGATGCAATTCAACTGGTTTCATCTTATGCCAAGTTTCTAAAAGACTTGTGCACAGTCAAGAGAAGCCAGAATATCCAAAAAAGAGCATGTTTGACAGAACAAGCCAGTGCCATGCTTCAGTACAAAACCCCTCCAAAATTCAAGGACCCTAGATGTCCAACTATTTTTTGTGTCATCAGAGACTTCAAAAATGAACAAGCACTTCTAGAACTCGGAGCCAGTGTCAATCTATTGCCCTATTCTGTTTACCAGCAATTGAGCCTAGGGGAACTGAAACCCACAAGTATTTCACTTCAATTGGCCGATAGATCTGTTAAAATCCTTAGGGGTATTGTAGAAGATGTACTTGTCCAAGTGGATAATTTTGTCTTTCCTGTGGACTTCATTGTTCTAGATATTCAGCCAACAATTCATACAGATGATCAAATTCCCATTATTCTTGGTCGACCGTTTCTAGCAACGTCTAATGCACTGATCAATTGTAGGAATGGAGTAATAAAATTAACTTTTGGGAATAAGACTCTTGAGCTAAATATTTTCAAGATTGCCAAACATGCCGGTGAGAATGAAGAGGAAGGGGAAGTAAACCTCATTGAATCATTAATCCATGAACATCTGAGTAACACATTGTGTGAAAATCTTACTGAAACATCTCTGATAGATCCCGACTCATCTGAGTCACATCCACAAAGCTGCCATACTCATACTGTTGAGAAATGGACACCCAGATTCGAGGAACTATCATCAAATAACACAAAGCCTATCTCATCAAGTGATAAGCCACCAAAGCCTGAATTGAAACCTCTCCCATCTGATCTCAAAAATTCAATCTTAGGGGAGGACGAATCTTACCCAGTGGTAATTTCATCCAAGCTAGCAATCTTGCAAGAGTCTAAACTGATCACAGTTCTTAAAAAACATCAAAAAACTATTGGATGGACTATCGCTGACTTGAAAGGTATAAGTCCATTAATCTGTAATCATGCTATATATCTTGAAGAGGACTCAAAACCCTCTCGTCAAATGCAACGACGGCTGAATCCACATATGAAGGAAGTTGTGAGAACTGAGGTGCTCAAACTCTTAGATGCAGGAATTATCTTTTCCATCTCCGATAGCAAATGGGTAAGTCCAACTCATGTTGTGTCCAAAAAGTCTAGAGTCACAGTGGTCCAAAATGATGCAAATGAATTAGTGCCAACTCGAGTCGTCACTGGATGGTGAATGTGTATTGACTATCGAAAACTCAATTTGGTGACTAGAAAAGACCATTTTTCCCTTCCTTTTCTTGATCAGGTTCTAGAAAGAATTGCAGGTCATGAATTTTATTGCTTCCTGGATGGATATTTTGGATATAATCAAATTGAGATTGCCTTAGATGATCAGGAGAAAACCACATTCACATGTCCCTTTGGCACGTTTGCATTCAAAAGAATGTCATTTGGACTTTGTAACGCTCCTGCAACATTCCAGAGATGCATGTTAAGCTTATTCAGTGACATGGTTGAGAAATTCTTGAAAGTCTTCATGGATGATTTTTCCGTATTTGGTGACTCTTTTAACTTATGTTTGGCTAATTTACAAAAAAATTCTGATAAGGTATGAGGAAGCCAATCTGGTGCTTAATTAGAAAAAATGTCATTTTATGGTAACACAAGGCATTGTCCTAGGTCACATTGTGTCGTCTGAGAGCATGAAGGTTGATAAGGCCAAAATAAATTTAATTGGAAATTTGCCTGCCTCTAAGACTGTAAAGGATGTCCGGTCATTCCTAGGACATGCAGGTTTTTACAAGAGATTCATTAAAGATTTCAGTACCATTGCCAAACCAATGTGTCATCTTTTGAGCCAGGATATAATCTTCGATTGGAATGAA
This sequence comes from Ilex asprella, assembly GCA_023539305.1. NCBI lineage: Eukaryota > Viridiplantae > Streptophyta > Magnoliopsida > Aquifoliales > Aquifoliaceae > Ilex > Ilex asprella. Next base: position 24,416,753 of record CM042197.1, read on the forward strand.
GCATGCCAAAAAGCCTTTGTCAAATTGAAAGGCATGTTAATCTTCGCCCTATTAATGCAATCACCTGACTGGAACTTACCCTTTGAGCTAATGTGTGATGCAAGTGATTATACTATAGATGCTATATTGGGACAAAGAAATGATAAGAAACCACATGTAATCTACTATGCAAGTAAAACTTTGAATGATGCTCAAATGAATTATTCAACAACTGAAAAGGAATTACTTGTTGTAGTGTTTGCTTTGAAAAAATTTCGTTCTTATCTTGTTGGATCTTCTGTTACTGCATTCACTGACCATGCAGCCCTAAAATTTTTACTCACAAAGAAGGATGCCAAACCAAGGCTTTTAAGATGGGTACTCTTACTCCAAGAGTTTGATCTTGTCATTAAGGACAAAAAAGGCATTGAAAATATGGTGGCAAACCATCTGTCCAGACTAACCTATCAATTTCATGAGGATGGATTGTCAATCAATGAGAAATTCCTGGATGAATAACTGTTCTTGATTAATGAGACCCCATGGTACGCAGATATTGCTAATTTTTTAGCCATTGGAATACTCCCTCCATCATTCACTCCCATGGATAAAAAGAAATTTTTGAGGGAGGTTCGTAACTTCTTTTGGGAAGATCCATACGTATTCAAATACTGTAAGGACCAGATCATAAGACGTTGCATACCAGCTCATAAAAGCAAACAGGTATATCATTTTGTCACTCTGAAGCATGTGGAGGCCATTTCTCATCAAAGAAAACCGCTGCAAAAATTTTGCAATGTGGATTTTATTTGCCCACACTTTTTAAAGATGTCCATGGATTTTGTATAACATGTGATAGATGCCAAAGATTAGGAAATATTTCAAAAAGAAACATGATGCCCTTAAACCCAATTCTGGTGATTAAAATTTTTGACTATTGAGCATCGATTTTATGGGACCATTTCCCCCTTCCTTTGGCTATCTATACATTTTAATGGCAGTAGACTATGTTTGCAAATGGGTTGAGGCAATTCCATGCCGAAATAATGATCACCAAACGGTGATAAAATTTTTAAAAGAAAATATTTTGTCTCGGTTCGGAATCCCTAAAGCACTCATAAGTGATGGGGGTTCTCATTTTTGCAATCGTCCCTTTTGGAAGTTAATGAAAAAATATCTGATTTTTCACAAAGTTGCAACCT
>CM042197.1:24442933-24487933 GCA_023539305.1 Ilex asprella
GGATTAGAGATGGGCAGAGTAAGGAGTACCTTGAGACGCCATCATATTTCGGCCCGATGTTAAGCAGATTCGTGAGGAATGAAATTAACCGTGTCACCGGCATACCCAAATTAAATAGTTCTGATGTCGAGACAATATGATTAAAATAATGTATGAATTTTAGAAGAATTGTAAATAATTGTAAATACTTGTACATAAACTATACATACTTATAAATAAATAAATATAGAGTAATTAGAAAAATCAGTAAATATCAATTACACTTAAAAAATAAAAACCCACCAATTCTTTTGATAAGAAAAAAAGAGTGGTCAGTAAAAAATCTATAGAATATGTAAAATGTATTTAAGTTGGTATATTGCTAGAATTTGAAGCAACAAGGAAGAAAATAATTAACAGCCTACAGTACAAGAAAAAACCAAAAACCAGTAAGTTTGGACCGTCCAGACGGCAATTCCACCGTCTAGACGGTGCTCCCTATTACAAAAACTCCTCACCATGCAACTCGTTCAGTTTTTCATCACCTTGCACCTAGAAATTTTCGGCCAAAGCCAAAAATCTCAAACCCAAACCTCCAAATCTCCTATACTTAGTCAATTTCAATCAAATTTGTTCTGATTATCCACTTATCCATCACATTTTGAACATATTTACCGATTGAAATCACTTGAAACAAAGAATCCAAAAAAAAATCAAGAAAATCATGGATTTAAGACAAAGGGCAAGGAGATCTTCAAGACAAGCACAAAGAGATCAACCGTAGCAACCTCCAGCACCTCTACAGCAACCAAGACCAGGAAATGTCTTCAACCAAGTGATGTTTGAAAACATTGATCAACAAAACTGGTACGATGATAAATTTTTGATAAAAACTATTATCGTCAAAAGACTAGTTGTGTTTGAAGATTTTGAAAATATTAGAATTAGAGAAATTCTTGCTGCTAGAGGCTAGCTAGAGTATGTTAAATTAATTGTTCCTGCATATGACCGCTTGGTCCGTGAATTTTATTGCAATGCTCAAATAATTGAAGAAAGACATTTGCGTGCATTTGTACGGGGGCAAGTTTTTCATGTTACACCGGCAACTATAGCCGAATTTTTTCAACCCATGCAGAGAGAAGAAAACCCGCAACACCCATATACTGAGCATACATTGCCTGACCTAAATGTCATAGGAAGAGAAGTAATCGAGAATCCAGAATTTGGCTGGAGAGACTTGACTGATACATATCGCATCCTGAATTTAATAACGGTAAATAGCTTGCTAACTCGAGCCCAAAAAAATCAAATCTACACTAAGAAAGCTTACTTTTTATATGCATTTGGAATGGGGCCTACTATTGACCTTCCAATCTGATTGTGGACCAAATGATAATGACTGTAGAAAATAAAAAACCCTTACTTCCCTATACTTTGCTAGTATCTCAACTATGAAGGAACAACGGGGTGATCATCGATCTCATATGGAAGGTAGTAGATCATTATAGACCAATAGACAAAATATCATTAAAGAAAAGTCATGGAGCTCAACCAGATGCTCAACCAGTAGCCCAACAAGAAGCAGCACCTGAACCTCAAGAACAACCATTCCAACCTCCTGAAGCATTCATTCCACCAAAACAAACAGCTACCAGAAGATCAACCATACATTCTAGTGGATGACAGGACAGACAGAAAAATTCTGCTAGGTATGGAAAACACTGTCACCCAGCTCGTACCAGCATTAATCAAATGAACCAACAAATGAAGGACTATGAAAACAACCAAGCAGAAATGTTGAAGCTACTGAGACAGCACTTTGGTCGAGGACCATCCACTTCATGAAATCTGAAAATTGTACGGAAGAGCTTTACTATCTTTCACTCAGCTCTTTAAATTATGCACTTTCCTTTATGCAGTTAGACTTTAAAGTACCTTTGCACTTGTTTATTTATTTGCTTGTTTTAAACCTGTGTAAACTCGTTAAGTTTTGAACTTAGGTATGTCTAAATTTGTTTTCGTTAAAATTATAACCTATATTGTTAAAATTAGGAAACTTCATATGATTCATAGAGAAATTAAATTAATATTTTAGGTACATTGCTAGAAAAGTGTTAACATGATCACTGAGATTTTCACACTTTAGTTGTATATTATGTTAATATTTTTATTTAAACTAAATTAAGAAGCACAAATAGATATCTTTATTATGCAAAACCCTGTGAAATATTACATTCTTTACATGTGTAGTGGTGATGTATAACCAATTGAAGAATTTGAGCCAATCTTTCTTGGAGAGGTAATCTACATCTACTCAGATAAGCATCTTCACTTCTACAGTTAACTTTCTTTGAATAATCTCATTAAATTTGTTTTGATTAACGCTAGTTAGATTATATTATTAACATTATCCTTGAAATTCTTTTATAGGAATTATATCGATATATGATTTCTGGAAAATGATCTCAGGCAATGTTTCATTAATACTGAGTCTTGACCATTTATTTTACAAAATTATCATTAGTCAGCCATGTTTGAGCCTAAAAGAATATATATTCTTCTCATAAAACCTTACAAATACCCGAGCCATAAAAAAATATATCACACCTACCTTTGCTGCATAATTTTCTTGTACCGTCTTTTACATCAGCAGGATACAGAAAAACAAAAGAAGGTGGAAAAGAAAAGGGTATTGGTTGTTCAAAGAAAAGAAAAACCCATGACAAGGCTGGAAAAAAAAATCCAAGAAAGTGAAAAATGGAAAGGATAAATTTAAAGTTTTGGAAAAATGGAAAGGATAAAAAAAAGGTGTACCGCAACATAAAGGGTAGCTCTTGAATCCGATAGACGTCATTTCTTAAACCCTAAACCGATGGCCACATTACAACCTAAAGAATGTTCTTTTAGATTCCATAAATTATCTATCTGCATTTGTCCTATCTATCTATAAAAGGAGAATGTTAATAATATATATTTGATATAGTGTTGATATCCAGTCATGAGATTATGTCAAATTCCAATTTTATTTAAATATCCGTTGATTCAGATATTACATGTGATATTATTTGATTTGTCTACAATATTTCAATCACGTGTAATTACTGAGGGAGTAGTCACTGTAACGCATATTCTTTGCTGAGTGCATTCCAGGAAAGGATTGACATCAAGACTACCACAAAAAGGGTAATATTTCTAAAGTGTTATTTGAAAATAAAGGAAACACTACACACACACATAGGTTTTTGTAAAAATATATAGATAATATTACATTTAACATGTGTTACTCGTATAGTGATCAGAAAAAAAAGACATTTTAAGTAATGCACAGAAATAACAATTTAATTTTACATATGAAACCTATGAAGCATGCATTCTTGACTGTTGAAGTTTGTAGGTAGCTTCACTGGAAACATTCACGAGACACAACTCGTCCATTATGAATTACCTCGGGGTTTAACGACTTATTGCATATGCTGAATGTAATCGTGAAAAAGACTACGAAAATGATTTTACCTCTATCATTTTGTTAATAGTTTTATAATTTACTAGGGACTAGTAAAGTTTTAGTTAGGGAGGGTGATTAACCTTAAATATTATATAAATTAGAATTATTAATAAAGTCGAATTAGTATAATTAACACACCAAAAAATAGTAATTAGTGTGAATTAGGGTTTGTGCGGTAATTGATTTTTTTTTATAGTTTGTATCCTAAATTTCAGGTTTCAATGCGGAATTAACACAAGATGCAAGGAGCAATGCTAAGGCGCTTGAAACAATGAAGGCTAAAGTGTAAATTTCCCAAGTGAAGAGTCAGCATGCATGCTACTTGCAAGACCAGCTAACCCCCACCGCCTGGATGGTGGCAGTGTCGTCCGTACAGTCACCAAAGGACGACCAACACTTATCTTCTTCCTCCTGCTTCCTTTGTGTTTATAAACACCCCCTCTTTCACTTCAGCAGGCTGGATCACCACCATTCCAAAGTAAAAATATTAAGTTCTGAGAGCTCCCAGGAGAAATCTAAACAAAAGAAAAAGAGAAAGAAAAGAGAAATAGCAACTTGATCCGGTCCGTGATACATTTCAGTCAGAACTCTATATTCCTACATTTCTATTGTTGCTTTCCATTCAGATAGTTGAAGTGCTGCTACTTTTTCGTCTTAATTGATAATAAGAGTGGTTGAATTTCAATCGTTCCCTACGAAAGCCTTTTAAATTATGTATTTTAATTTTGTTGTAATGGCAACTACCCGTACTCCGTGCTTGTCTATAGCAATGGAGCGTGAGTAGTCGTTGTACCCTTCAAACTAGGGTTAACATATGTATAGTATTGGTTAGATTCTGGAATTATTGATGTTTTACTTATACGCTTATTATATATATAAGACATGCCAGCAAGAATAACCCCGGCGTTCCTACTGGTATGGCTAGTCCTCCACCGGAACGCTGAGGAAGTTCCACCGACGCATAATATTACTATATATAATAATATTGCTAGTCGAATAACCTCAGTGATCCTATCAGTATGGCTAGTCCTCCGCCGGAATGATGAGGAAGTTTTGTTGGTAAATATATATATCATGGATAATCTATTGAATAATTCAAGTATTCCGTCTGAATGGCTTGATCTTCTAGTTGACATAACTGAACACAGCAAACCTGACAAGTTGTTGTGTTATGATTTACTACCACCAGCTAACCTGACAAGTTGTTGGAAGATAGTCTATACAACCTGCGGGTTTACTTGAATTAATCAGTTGACACATCTATACCCAGTGTAGTTTAAGAAGCAGCTATGTTATAATATACTAGGGATAACCCGTGCCTGAAGGCACGGTGCAACTAAAAAAAATGAACATTGAATTTACGTGAAATAATCAAGCACCGAACAATTTGCCTAGCTACAGTGTAATCAATGAAATATACCAATAAACCAAAAACATCAAGACAAATATTCAAAATAATGTTGATTTCAACGGTACTGACAATTAAAAATCATCATCTACGTCTCTGATGGTACATTCTAATGCATAAGCATCATAAGCAAACCGACAAAATGTAGGCAAAATGTAATTTCATGTTAATGATAATAAAGCATGTAGTCTCCATATTTTATGCATATTTCTTTTTTAGAAAATAATTTTATTGATTAAAGCTCAAAATTACAAGAAACGGAGAAAACAGAAACTGTTAAGAAAACAATAATTGTTTAAACCATCAAAATAAAAACTGTACAATAATAGAAAAACTATTATAGCTTCTATACAGTAATTGTTTTTAACCCTGCAGTTCAACACCTTGGCTTGTCTAATTCACGCAACTCCTGCTACAGCTTAGTGCAGTAACTCCAAGCATAGCCCAAGCTCAGCAAATCAGAACAGCATCTCAGCCTCAGCTGCCAAGCCACAGATCAATTGCCTGACTCTTGCACATTAGCTCCAGACCATCATAAGACAGCTGCGTGATCAGAACCTTCTTTGAATCAGCCATAAGCACAACAACAATAGGATAACTCATCAGAACACAAGCATCAATCCATATTGACACAGAAACCTTCTGCCACCAAGAGTTAGCTTTAATCCTTCAAAAGGACACAAACCAACTCATTGCAATTATCTATCAAGGACTACAAAGCTCAATAGCTACTCTGCACCAAAAACATACTATCCATCACCCCACACCTTGCCTTCGGTTACAAACCACAATCCTCCTCCACCTTGAAGTAGGAAACCCAGACTGATCCTGGTGCAGATGATAACGCTTTGATGCTGCATTACATGGTGGAAGTCTTTCTATTAAAGTGAAATAAAATAAGATACAACAACACAAGATTCAGACCAAAATAAAGCACATCGAAAAATAGAAAAGTAAATATGTAATTATCTTAGTTAAAGAGCAGATTTAAATTAGGGAAAAACCTAAATCAGAGAAACCCCATCCAAGAATATCAACAGCCCAAGTCTCCAAACCAGCCTCTTTCAAGCAAGGGGTATGTGTATCTCCATTCTAAACAAGAGCTAAGTACAAATGTAAAAAAGAAGGTTCATAAGGGATCTCCTCTCTTAATTATTCAGTACAAATTTCATAGGCCACAAACCTGTCAAAACAATGGAGAAGGACCACTAGATTGGTCTCACTTTGTATTTGGGGCTTCACACAGCTACTCATTATACAACTTTCAAAAAATTCAATCTGCAAAATCACAAGCACATCACAAGAGCCTCACAATTCAAGGGGCCACATACCCATAATTTTTTCCAATACCAAAAGCAAATAGTCAAGTACCATTTGAACTTTTCTTCGACATTACAATTGAAAAAATTTAAAGTCACTTGAATGCATAGTTCAAGTTAAAGTAGGATATTCCAAAGGCGTTGTAGCGGGGCATTGATGTAACATCTTCATAAAGGACAGGGGTGAGAGTTCAAAACTCATCGTTGGCAATCAAAAAACTAAAAAAAAATTATGATATGCTTTATTAATTGCTCCTGGCTTCCGTTCACTACATATCATGATATAGGTAAGATGGGAATAGGCTTCTTTTTTCTTTTATTTGAATGTGAACCCTCGTTTAGAGTGACCCTTTTTTGTGAAACTATCTGTATCTCAAGGTAAATCATGATAATATTTTTGTTACAATTGAATGAACTTGACAAGCATTTTAATTATGAGTTAAAAATAAAACAAAAGGTCAAAACCAACAATAAACCAAATGCTAAAACACAATCATATCTAGGCATTCATGAGAGAGAGAGAGAGACCTGTATAGGAAGCCTTTGAATCCTCTGAGCCAAAGTTCGAGCGAACGGGTCTTTGTTTTTTTGAACTTCTTTGGGAAGAAACGACAGAAACCCACCACCATCACCTCCTGTTGCTGAAACCTTTAGATCCACAAAGCTTCCTGTACTGCATTCCATGTTAGTCCCTCCAATTAGCAAAGATCCGACCAGTATAGAAGCCACCATAGTCTATAATCACAAACTGTCGTTAACAGAGCCCTAAACAAGTAGAGGAAGTCAATGCAAAACAAACAAAATGACCTCCAATTTTCAATGAAAAATCCCAATTTATACAGTGAATTTATGTCAACATACTACGGTGGTTCCACGCCAAGACACTGCCTAACCATTGTGGAGCTAATGAACTTTAGTTTAGTTGGATTTGAGGTGTCCAAGTGCTTAAAATGTCGACTCCATCAAACACAGCATGAAATTTCACTTCTACACTACCGACGCGATATGAATTCAAGTTACAGTGTCCTGATGTGTGATTTTGTTTCCATCTATGAATAAGAACTAAATAGCTTAGCTTTTCCAAAGATGATGTTAGTAGTTAGTAGTTACCAGTCACTTCTGACTCAGTCTGAACAGCAAAAGAAGCCAAATAATCAGTAAAACCATTGGCCTCCCTATAAATGTGACTCAAGTGATACTGCATTCTACCTAGCGACTCCCAGATCTTCTCTATATCCCTTTCCAATCTCCAAGGAACCTCTGCTCTACCCAATACCATTTGAACTAACACCTCAGAATCAAATTCAATAAAGATCTGATAGTGGTCAAGACCATTACTCAAAACCAGCTTCAATCCCCCCAACAAAGCACTGCACTCAGCTTCCATATTGGAACCTAAGCCATAGAATATAGCAGCACCAACAATAAGATGCTCCATACAATCCCTAATGACTATCCCTCCTCTAGATAGTCTACTACTCCTTTTAGAAGCTCCATCTAAATTAAGATTCACCCCATTCGTTGGTGGATGCTCCCACTTGATCCACAACACCTTAGTAACTATAGAGAAGGAAACTCCAGACTTCAAATCTTGAAGCAGCTCTATACCCCTAGAATCTTCCATCCTACTAGGCTATGTAAACCTGTGAACTCAATGCACTAATCACCTTAGGAAAAAGAACATAGGCATTCATCTTGGCACCCTCAAACCTTCTCCTACACCTTTCCTTCCAATAGCCCAAAAAATTAGCATTGAGACCCCCTGATCAAAGCATGGCTCACAGTTGGAGACTTAAAACTCCTCATCAGTCTCAAACACCTACAAATTTGAGACTCCCTGGGAATAATTTCAAAACCCCAAAAGCCAGATAACTTCTTCCACACCTCCACAGAAAAAGAACAAAAAACTTCAGCCTTAATTAAAAACTTCAATTAAAAATGGACATACAAAGTTTCGAAAAGCCTCTACTGCTGCAATGAAATATAGACATAATCATGGAGTCTCATATACATGCTATTAAGAGGACATTTAATTGCCATGGGTTTATTTTATAATTCAATCCTGTATCATATTCCCATTATGATCGTACTAACATTTGGCAAACTCAATAACATAGAAATCCTAGGTATAAGTGTGTGCATTTTGAATCCTGTCAATTCATCAAAGTTAGACAGACACTAAGCAAATAGCATATTTTTTTTCAAATAAGAAAATCTTACCAAGAGAAACTACACCAATAATTTGATTGGAAGCAAAGTATATGTGCTTATGAAATTGCATTCGTTTTATAATCCTCTCCAATCCAGAAAATAGTAGTACGCATTCATGATAAGACAAAAACACCAACAAAAAACACAAAAACTAAAGAGGTGACAAACCCAAGGCATGCATCACAATGAACTACCTTTAAGAGAAATAGTTAAAATGGTGTGAGGTAACTACCTAGATTAATAATCTTTAAGAATAACGATGTGAGTCAATGGTCTAGTTACAAATCAAAAAAATTTTCTCACCAGAGTTGAAGGTATTGCCATATCACCCGACCGAGGAAGTGATTGAATCCCAATCCCATGTATGCTAGCATTAGTAGGTGGTCCCATATTCTGAGGACTAACTGGTTGCCATGCATTAAGCTGAATATGGCACCATGCATAACCTCTCCAAGATTTGTGTTGGTCTGCAAGAGTAACATGGCAAATATTCATGTGGATAACATTAACGAATAAAAACAGTATGAGATGTCCAAAAGGAAATAAGATGAGGATTACCTAATTCATGGTGCTTGGAACCAAGGGCCAAAACCAGGACCACCCCTGGAAGAAAATAAAATGATGAAAGTATATCCCATATTTACAAAAGATAATTGTAATGCTACCAAAAGAGGGACAGTTAAGACAAAAATATTAATCTTTTTGTACTTACTCAGATAGATCTTCATGGTTATACAAAATTCTTAACATCAAACGACGTCACAAGTACCCTCATGCTTTTTGCATGAAAAATTAACCACTACATTTCCATTTGTTACAAAGATTAAGGGTACACACTTCAAAACATAAGATATGATAGTAATGATGGATTAATGAAAAACCTTGATTCTCTAGGAGTAGGCCTTTTAGGATCAGCAAACCGAACAGTTAGGGGCTGATCACACACCCCTAAGATGCAAAGAGACACAATCAGCAAATAGGATTCCACTAAAAAATCAAATAACAAAGCAGCATTAAATAATTAAGATAGCTTACTCTCATTGTATTACATTAAGAGCACTTTGACCAACACTTCATGTGCAGTGAGTGTGTGTGGGCACCAATAGAGCATGCATAACAAAATATTAAAAGAAAAGACAGATCACTTAATAGTGAAACTCAGCTAAAATAATATCAAAACTTGGATTTGGCCACCGAAAAAAGCTCACATCAAAAAGCTCCAACAACCAACCATTTGATGAGACCCAATCAATATTTGCAAAAAGCAACATGAAAGAAACTCAATTGGAACATAAACAACCATATCATCAGTTGTAATTCCATAAACAACTAAATCAGCAATAAAGATCAAAATGCAACTTTAAACCGAAACAACATAATCACAAACAACTAGCTACTGTAAATCGACTTTGCCAAATATTTTCATATTCTATTATTTCCAAATATTTAGTGCACATATCAGATGAAGCTTAAAATATCACATATCATCAACTTTTGTCTTGTATAAAAACTTAAACAAGCTGCCATGTTTGGCAGGCCAATAGGAACCAAATCTTTCTTCTGTGCAATCTCTATTTTGCAAAGGAAACATGATCAACATAACCTAATGTCAAACAAAAAGGAATGGAATTGATATTCCTAGTATAGTAGTTTTAGCCTAGTATCGGTATATGAGAGAGAGAGAGAGAGAAACAGAGAGGGAAAGAGGTGTGTATATGATGGTGAGAAAGAGAGGTGTGTATATGATGGTGAGAGACCTAACTTCATTAATCAAAGCCCATAAATTAAAATTTAAAATGCCTAAAATTCATATTCTTATTTATAAATGGCCATCCAAAATCTTCATTATTTATAAATGGCCAGGACAATCTCAAAATTCGATTATGAAATTTAACAATAACCATCATTTTCAAAGCAAAAGAATAACGAACTAATACCATAACAAACTTGCTATTTCAACAGTTATCTATCTAATACAACACTCCTTACGCCAAAACAATGCAAAAATGCAACACCCAAAAAAAATTAAAGAAAGGACACAAGGTAAACGACAAAGAAAAGTTCTTCAAGAAAAGTTAACAAGGTAACAGTTCATGTTCCAATTATATGAGGTGGAAGAAAAGAAGCTAATTAACATAGTTGTATTTAAGTTGGATCAGCTCAGTCCAACAATTGGAGCCAGGTTCAAGTATTCAACAGCAGAAGGCCTTGTCTTCAAGAAATCACACGGAATACAACCCAAATGCAGCATATAAAATTACATTTACATTTACAAAAAATTACATAATCCCACAATTGCAATGAGATTCGGAGAGAGAAATATGATTATCTCAGCTGATCATATTTCAAATTCAGGGCAAAACAGCAAAACAAATAACAAGAACAACAAATATGATAATTAATGGCATGCCCAAATGCCTCATACCGCAACATTAAACACGTAAACCCAACAAATCAATTTATCGAATCCAATGTCCCCAACAAATCAATTTATCAAATCCAATGTCCCCAACAAATCAATTTGAACAGAAAATTCGCAGATGAGTTACAAATCTCAGAGAGAAAGCTGTATCGTCTTCCCCCATTCTGTGAGAGAGAGAGAGAGACCATACCTTGGAGCCTTCAGCCGGTGGATCCTCGGTCGGTGGAGCCTAGTTACATGCTAAACCTCCAATTACACCTTATGAATAAAAATATTCATATTTGAGCCCTAAACCCAAGCTCAATAGGAAACGAAAAAAAGATGCTTTTTTTTATCTTTAAACGTATAATAAGATTGAACCAGACATTTACCCTTAAACGTATGTCGATTCTCAAATATAAACATTATATTAAATTATTAAGTGAAAGATTAAACGTTGGATGTTTTCGACGGACCTGTGAGGGAGATGCGCCCACACATTACCCTTCAAGAAATGAATCGCTGGATGCACTCAGATTCGGCTCCTCAACTTCAATTGAAAAACTTCTTAGCGAATCGTGAAGAATCGATGCTAACCCTTGGTTTTGATGAACAATCCGAACTATATGGTTGCGTTTGATTATAGTCTTAAGAAGACTCACCTTCAGCATTTTCGGAGATTTGATCCAATCTACACAAACTTCATTTTAGTGAATTCATAAACTTCATTTCTTTGCCGGCACATCGTCGTTTAAGCAGTTTGGTTTTGATAGTGGTGTAGGGCTATGGTGATGGCACGTGGCTAATGGTAAAGGGAGAGGATGAAGGGGTTGGCGTGATAATGGTGTAGGGCTGTGGTGATGACAGATCGTGGGTAACGAGAGAGAAAGTGAGAGCAAAAGAGAGAGAGACCTAGGAGGGGGCGATGGTGGAGAGGAGAGAGAGAAGGTTTGGTAGAGAGAGAAGTCTGACCGTGAGTGAGGGTGAGAGAGAAAATAGGATTTGTAAAATTGTTCAGTGCTTGATGTTTTTTCAAAGAGGCGGCTGACATGCGAAGTGATTGAGATGAGAGTGGTCAGATTTTTTGAAAAAAAGTTATAGAATTGTTTTAGACCGTTGGATGTTAAAGTCTAAATTGATTTGAGGCCGTTAGATGTTGAAGCCTAGATTAATTTGAGGTCGTTGGATGTTGAAGCCTAGAATAATTTGAGGTCGTTGGATATTAAAGCCCCACTATGTTTATATTATAGATTACCACCAGTGTAGCTTGAGAAGCAGCTATGTTATGGTTTATTATATATGCATTTACAATCAAAAGATCAAATGAATAACTCAAGTATTCCTCATGAAAGGCTCATCCTTCTGGTTTCCCTGAGTTAATCAGTTGACGCGGATATAACCAGTGTAGCCTGAGAAGCAGCTGTGTTACAAAATATTACCACCAGTGTAGCTCGAGAAGCAGCTATGTTATGGTTTATATACATCAGACTTGCCGATTAGCTTTCCAATAAAATGGAAGTTAATTGATGTGAGGTAGCATTTCCAGGAATCAACCAATACAAAGCATGTGGATCCCTAAACTGAAGGGTATCTTTTATATTCTTGTCAGTTTTCTGTTTTATTTACACATTATTTTTATTTGTTTGTTTAAACTAGTTATCAAACTAAGCTCACATCACAAGCTATGAAACAATATTCTGCTTCAAACAAACACCTTTATTGTTTTTATTTAATTTTAAGTTCTAATTACTAAAACTCTATATGGCATCGATAGTTGGACTTAAAATCGAGAAAACTATAATTTGACCACTTATACTTGTGTATATAATATTAATTAAATCCGATCACTAGAAAAGTGCAAATCGGATTCTACTCACCGTGGACCTTCGGGTCATGGACATGTTAGAGTTCGATGTCATCCTGGGGATGGACTGGTTGACTGCACACCAAGTCACCATTGATTGTGATCATAAGAGGGTCACTAATTACACACCGACGGTATTTGTTTCATGTTTCAGTGGGATAAGCAGGATACTTTACCCCAAGCTGTATACGACTCTAGATAGCATGGGCAATTGATGGGTTGGCTAGCAAGCCTTACCCTGGAGGACGAGGCGAGACAGGAGTTGGGTCTACCTCGAGTTGTGTGTGATTATGAGGATATTTTTTAGGATGAACTACCGGGATTACCTCTACATAGGGATGTAGACTTTACCATTGAGTTGCATCCAGGTACATCGTCCATTTCTATGACTCCACAAAGATGGCTCTTGCTGGAACTCAAGGTCCAATTAGAAGAATTGTTGGACAGGGAATTCATTTGACCGAGTACCTCACCTTGGGGTACTCCAATGTTATTTGCAAAGAAGGACAAAACCCTTCGACTACGCATAGATTATCGACAGCTGAATAGGGTTACTATCAAGAATAGGTACCATTTGTCAAGAATTTATGACTTGTTTGATTAGTTGAGAGGGGTGCGGGTCTACTCTAAGATAGATCTCCGCACCAGTTACCATTAGTTGAGGGTTAGGGAGGCAGATATCCCTAAGACGGCGTTTCGGACGTGGTATGGACATTTTAAGTTCACTGTCATGCCTTTCAGATTGACGAATGCCCCAACGGCATTCATGGATCTCATGCATAGGGTGTTTCAATCCTCCCTAGATCTGTTAGTCGTGGTCTTTGATAATGAGATTTTAATCTACACCAAGTCTGAGGCGAAGCATGAGGGTCACTTGAGAGTTGTTCTGCAAGCCCTGAGAGACTATCAGTTGTACACCAAGTTCGACAAGTGTGAGTTTTGGCTGACTGAGGTAAAATTCTTGGGACATGTGGTGTCTGCTTACGGTGTATCCGTGGACCCGGAGAAGGTTGAATCGGTTATAAATTAGGAGAGGTCGAAGTCAGTCTTTGAGATACACAGTTTCTTGGGATTGGCAGGGTATTACAGGAGATTCATTGAGGATTTCTCTCGACTAATTGCACCTATGACCAGGTTGACTCGGAAAGAGGTCAAGTTCGAGTGGAATAATTCTTGTGAGAAGGCATTGCATGAGTTAAAGAGGAGACTCACTTCAGCCCCTATCTTGATAGTTCCGAAAAATGGACAGAGGTACACAATGTATTGTGATGCCTCGAAGGACAGACTGGGATGTGTCTTGATGCAGTCTGGGAGGGTGGTGGCTTATTGTTCTCGACAGTTAAAGAACCACGTGCAGAATTATCCCACACACGACATGGAGTTGGCGGCCATTGTCTTTGCCTTGAAGGCTTGACGTCACTACCTATACGGCAAGCAGTTTGAAGTGTTTTCGGACCATAAGAGTCTGAAGCACTTTTTTACACAGCGGGACCTCAACATGAGGCAACGCAGGTGGATGGAGTACCTTAAAGATTATGACTTCACTTTGTAATGCCATCCTGGTAAAGCAAATCTGGTGGTTGATGCACTTATTCGAAAGTAATGGGGAGTTGTGGCTAGTGTGGCTTCCCGAGAGTGGCAGATGCTCAAGACTATGGGACAGTTCAGGCTACATTATATGGGTCAGGCTCAAGGTACTTTAGGGAGTTTGGTGGCTACGCCTTCTCTACTGAGCAGGGTGATTGAGTCCCAGAGTTAGCACACAGAGCTATTATGCATCTGCGACCGTGTTTAGTCAGGTACCGGTGATGAGGGCTGGGCCATTCACTCGGATGGTAGTCTTCCATATCAAGGAAGGGTTGTGGTTCCTCATTTGGCGAATCTGAGAGAGAAAATCCTTAGGGAGTTTCATTGCTCCCGTTTTACTGTTCATCTAGAGGGCACGAAGATGTATTATGATCTTCGTCGCCAGTATTACTGGAGTAGAATGAAGAGGCAGGTTGGCGACCTTGTCAGTCGATGTCTCACATGTCAGCAGGTTAAGGCTGAACACCAGAGACTGGCAAGTTTGCTCCAGCCTTTAGAGGTAGCTGAGTGGAAGTGGGAGCATGTATAGATGGATTTTGTAACCCATGACGCGATATGGATGGTAGTGGACTGGCTTACTATGTCGGCACACTTTTTGCCGGTGCGAATGACCTTCACACTGGAGGAATTCTGTAAGTTGTATATATGGGAAATTTTCTGGTTGCATGGGGTGCCCGTATCTATAATATCGGATCAAGATCCCAGATTTACGGCTCATTTCTAGGAGGGTTTCCAACGATCCATGGAGATAGAGCTGATGATGAGTACTACTTTTCATCCTCAGACGGACGGTCAATCTGAGAAGGCCATCCAGACATTAGAGAACACGCTACGGGCATGCGTCCTAGATCTCAAGGGTAGCTGGGAAGATCATTTACCTTTGGTGGAGTTCGCCTATAACAATAGTTATCAAGCGAGCATACATATGGCACCCTATGAGCCACTATATGGGAGGCCTTATCGTTCTCCGATTTATTGGATGGAGGTAGGAGAAAGACCTTCAACTGGTTCGAATTCGATTAAAGACACCTCTGAGAAGTTGGACTTTATACGAAAACGTCTTCTCACAGCTTAGAGTTGGCAGAAGAGCTATGCCGACAGACAGCGGTGACCTCTAGAGTTTGAGGTGAGCGATCATATCTTCTTGAAGGTGATGCCTAAGAGAGGAGTGTTCAGGTTCGGCAAGCGGGGAAAGTTGTCACCAAGGCATATTGGGCCCTTCGAGGTACTCAAGAGGGTTGGTACAGTTGCTTATCGGTTGGCATTACCGCTTAACTTATTTGGTGTTCATGTGGTATTTCATGTCTCCATGCTCCTAAAATACATGTCATATCCGACTCATGTGCTGGATTGGGGCGAGCTTGTTGTTGATGCCGATGGGACCTTCGAGGATGGACCGTTGTGTATCTTGGATAGCCAGTAGTAGGCTTTGCGAGACAAAACCTTGAGACTAGTGAAGGTGTTGTTGCAGCACTCAGGAGTGGAGCAGGCAACATGGGAGCGCAAGGACACTATTCGTACCAATTACCCTTTCCTCTTCTAGGATGGAGGTACATTTTTGTAGTCATTTAGTGTTAGATGACTGTTGCATTTGCATGTGATTGAATGTGCATGAGTATGTGAATTTCGGGGACGAAATCCTTTTAAGGTGGGGAGAATGTAAAACCCGGGTAAATTTGATTTTTTTCATAAAAAGGGCAAAATGGTAATTTGCCGCTATAATGCGTATTTAAAATACTCATGCTCTATACCTCGGATGAGGAAGCGCAGTTCGCCGTTGGACTCGTGTCACGAAATCTAGTCTACCTGTCGAATTTCGTCGAAATCCGATATAGTCGAACCTTTTACACGTTGTTGGAGACGACTAGGTGGTAGATGACCTCTCAGTGGTCCACAAAAATGAATATTTTCAAATTTAAGTATGATTGGACTAAAGTACCAATAAAATAAATTTGGACTAAACAAGGAATGTAATAAATCGTTCTGGGGCGAAAATGGACCTGAATAAGCGAGTGACTTGTGGCGCAATTAGAGCCAAGTATTTAAAATTATAAATAAGAGCTAAAATCATATTTTTAGCACAAATATCATCATTTCAGACCCCTTTGGCCTGCCATAGAGAGAGAAGAGAGAAAAGAGAGAAAACAAATAATTCTTCAAGCTTCTTCTTTGATTTTCAGGAGTTCCGTTGGTCGGAATCCGTCGAGCCAAGAACCAAAGTTCATCTCCTCGATAAGGGCTACGAGTACGTACCAAGAATGAGAGATTTCACCAAAGATCCAAAGAAAATATTTTGGAGAAATCAAGTTCTTGGATTTTGGTTGGTGTTTTTGAAAGTTCTATGACTTCCTACACGCTACAAGAGGTAGGGTTCTTTCTACTTGGTTTTATTCTTACATTAAGTGGGCTTTTTAGCGGCTGAAATGGACTGTTTTAGTGGCTGGTTTGTGGCTGTTTAGGGGCTATTAAAGGGCCAAAATTGAGGGCTGCTAAGGGGCTGAAATTGGGACTGTTATGGACCGATTTCATGGACTGTTTTTGGGACTGTTTTGAGACTATTTTTATGAACTGTTTTGGACTGTTTTATAGCTGTTTCATGGGCTATTTTATGGCTAAATTTTGGGCTGTTTAGTGACTGAAATTGTGACTGTTTTATGGACTGATTTGGGACTACATTTTGGACTGTTTTATGGAGTGATTTGGGGCCGCATTTTGAACTGTTTTATGGCCTGTTATGGGGCTGTTTTGTGCACTATTACGGGGCGGATTTTGTGGGTTGTTTTGTGCACTATTATGGGAATTTCATGGACTGTTTTTGTGCACTTTCATGGGCTGGATTTGTGCACTTACCTGAACTATTTTTGTGCACTTTCATGGGCTGAATTTGTGGGCCATTATGTGTTATAACATGCTTGCAAATTGTACTGGATATAAATGTTAATACATGCTAGTTGATGTTTTGATGTTGTTATGAATTTTTTGAGATTATATGCATGTGATATAATTGTCCATGATACATATTAAAATGTATGGTTTAATTGGTTCATATGGCACTCATTCCATATGGTTTATTACGTTGCATATGTACGGATGCATCACATTCATGGGCTTAGGCATGAGTTTGAGTGTGTGTATGCATGGTTAATCAAACACCATTCTTAGTGATTGACATGTGGAATCGATATAGTTGGATCGGTGATCCCATTGAGCCGCATGCTATATGAAAAACTTATGTCGGGTATAGCAAGAAGAGGTAGATCCCTCCCTTGGGTGCAAGATCCGGCAACTTGGTTGTACACTCTCTGGTGGTGAAATTCTGAAAAAGTGTAGTATGGTATACGGAATTAGCGGTATAAATCCAAAATTCGCTGCCCAACAAGACACAAGATTTTGATTTTTAAAAGTATTCATTCAATAAATAACACCCATAAATGATTTTGTTTTATAATAAAAAAAAAATTTATTTTCAAACGATCATTGGGTGGATTTTTCGTCGAATGGCAGTTACATTGCACGAGTGCATTACATTGTGTTGTGGGAGTCGGTGAGGACTCGGGTCATGATGCACGAGTGAGTTTCATCTCATTTCATAGCATGGCATAATAAAATTCCAACCTAGAATTGCCTATTCTTACATGGAATGTTGATTTGAATATGAAATGTTGTACTATGTACCGGTACTGCTGGAAGATTTCTAAAATTTTAATGTCGGTTCTTATGCTTTTGGACTTGGTTTTTCTTGGTTCAAATGATGCAAATGGACTCTAAATGGACTATTTTAAGGCATATAACACCTCAGATGAATTAAATGACAAAAAAAAAATTAACACGAGGTTTACACGTGGGTTAAAGTCCCGATTAAGGGGATTTTTTTGGAGATAAGGCCCAAAATTGAAATAAGAAATGTTATTTTATGCGGATCGACAGTTGTTCAATGGTTGATAAAGGACCCCCAGATTTTGGGGTGTCACATATAGCATGAGAGAGACCATAGAAAATCTATTTTATCTAATACATTATTCCATTTTTTTTCAAATAATTGTAAAGTGGTCCCTGACTCTTTGGAAACGAATTACCTGTTGTAAGCCTGTAACACACAATTAAATATACAAGATAAAGGCACCACACCAAAAGTATATTCTACTCTTCTAAAGAATCAACTTCAGAACAAGCAGCAAGATGATCCCAATTAGGCATCTTAACAAAATGAAAGATAATTTTGTCACAGACTCTGTGGGACATTGCCAATAAATTATTTTGTGCCTTTTTTGTTCAGATTTTGCTAAGGCCAGAAGGAAATTGGTATTATGTTTTATGCAATAATTCTCTCTTGAATGTTAATGTATTTTCCATGCTTGAATTTGGAATTTGTTTTGTATTAGTTAGTGAATTGTATTTCATAATCTGTACCCCCGCCAAAAACAAAAAGATGGGATCGTGGCTCCACCCCTATTCATTGAAACTTCAACATGGAGCAGATCACTTAGAACCTTAATCTACCCAAAAGGGCTCAATAACAACGCTATGAAAAAGTCTTGTGATCATTCTCAACTCATATATCCTTATCCTCTAATTTATGTATAATGACTTCATGTATATGGACTTGTCCTAAATAAGATAACTTTTTGTCCAACTTACAACAACACCACTAAAATGAATGAAACCCTTCATTTAAAAGTTGGAGGAAATTTAAGCACTTGGAGTGGCAGAAGCAGCTACACTGGTAAAAGACTTCATATTCAAACACTAACTCGATCATGATTACATCGATTCTCAAGTATTTTAATGCAAAAAATATAATTTAAAACTTCACCTAAAATTGAGGTTTATTAAGAGGATAATACATACTTTGTAAGGAAAGACCAAAGTATTTATCATTCCCAAAGATGAAAGAAAAAATAAAGCCTTTGCTAAGTTTGACTAGTCTGTCTGCCCAAAAAGAATAAACATGTGATCAGAAAAGCTTATCCTGTAATCCCGTTTTGCATAATCTAATTCTTATAGTACGGTAAAAGAGCTGGAACAATGGAACTCATCCAATATTTTGTTCAGCAGAAACACTACTTCCAAAATAAATAGAGAAAAAGTAAATGTCTCATGAATGGAAACAAACTAACATATGAATGAACTCTAAGGGCTTCTCCAATCATAACAATTACACCCATCTTCGAAATCGTTGTCTAGGCACACATATGAATACATTTTGTTTCATCAGCTACAACTTTTTTATTTTCCTTGATTTACTCAGAGACCAAAAAAGTATGTAAGTTCTTAATCTAACAAATGATACAATAATTGCATGATAAATAACTGAATTCCGTAAAATAATACAAATAATTGCATGATATAGACATATACAAAAACACGTTCTTTGATTCTGTTATCATGTATGTATTTTGGAAGTGCATATATATAAATACTGTCTCCTAATGCTTTTCATCAAAAAGCTTCTTGTTGCATGATACATACACATATGGATGCACGTTATTTGCATCTGTTAGCATGTGCATATATCAAATATGAATTCCATTTAAGAAAGGACATGAAAAAGTCTATATGGCCTAACAAACGAATCTATTCAAGAGAGAGAGAGAGAGAGAGAGAGAACAAAGCGACCTAAACACTCGGTTTGTACAGTAAGAACTATGATATTAGGAGCTGGCTCTTCAGTTAAGCCCATGCCCTTCATCATGAGCTTTGCCTCAACTTTTCCACAGATACTGATTCTAACACCAGACATTGCAACATATCTAATCACAAAAACGAAATTCCCAAGTCCCGAAATATCGTCAAACAAAAATCATGAACCCAAAATATCACCTGTTGAATCCCACAATACAACCTACCCTAAAGTAATCTCAATTCTGCACCATAAAATCCAAAAGACCATAAAAAATTAAGAGATGTATTGTCTTGTTTGACAACTCAACTTATAGGATAACTTCCGAAAAAAACTTAGCTGCTCGAATATTATTCTTCAAATACCATTGGCGTTCTAGAATTTTGTTAAGCCAAGGACATTTTGCATCCTTCTGCAAGTTTGAAATAAGGCCTCCCCTCATAAAAATAATTTTAGCTTCTAAAACTGCTATAATTAAGAATGTTAGCAAACTGAGAATAACTTCTTTAGAGTCCCCTCAAATACTTATACCCTCTTTTACAAACTTGATTTTCAACAATATATTTTCCCTTATCTACTTCATGATACCTGTTCAGTAAAGCAAACTACACTAATCACTATGTTTCTAGCTCAATGGAAGCATATACCACCACCAACCAAGGGTCATAAATATTTCCACATGAATGGCATGCCACATAAATCTAGCCCTTATTATAGTGTTGATCACCCTCTGAGATGCACATAAGGTTCAACTGATTAAATGGACAAACAAAGCAATAAATTCCTTACTTGATTGAACACATTGACTTGACTACTGCCATATACAAATATAGATATATAACACAAACCAAGTGGAGAATTATAAGAATGAATCACAAATAACATAGAAGTCATTAGAAAGCTAAATATTAGTACATGATAATTTATCTATTCATCATTCAGGATGCAATGCCAAAAATAAATGAAAGAGTACCCATGTGTGTTATAGTTGTCAGTGGTCGTAGCAGTCAATGGTCGTGGTTTAGGAGCAAGAGATGAAAGAGAGGCGTGGGAATTGGGATATTTTATGTAGGGAATTAGATAGTTGAGAAAATGAATAAAAACATCTTTTTTGTTCAATAACAATTTTGGTTTTGGGTACGTCTTCTTTGCATAGTTATTAAATGGGTCTAGACATCAACCAGGCAAAGGGACATGGTTAATGGGCAATTGGGGTCTACTGGTCAGAATGGACATCCACAAAAATAGAAATTTATTACTGATAATAATAATTAATGCTACAAAATCCTATTAGTTATGTAAATAACACGCTTTATGTATGTTAGATCATATAAAAACACAGAAAATGTCAAACTTGTACACAATACATTCAGAGTAAGGCATTTTTACGAACCAAAAAATATAAGCATAAAAAACCCATAATTAAAGAACTTGGCCAATGCATTGGATTTTAGTTTATATACAATCAGAGCATCAACATGGACATTTAATTAACGCATACGACCAACTCAAAATAAATATAAAAAAGAGAATACTACCATGTACCAGCTCAAAAATTATAACCAAGTGTATGTTCATTACCTGTAAATACTGGAGTTTTAACACCAAGATCTAGCATTCAGAATTCTATAATATAGAGAGTATAAAGCTAGAAAACACTAAATGAACAACACAAATGGGGTTCCACCTGAAACTAATGTTAACTTTGTTGCTTCTGTGGTTTTCTTGTTAGGGAATCTGATGTTTCATGTTTAAAAATCGCAATTACGTGATGATGTGTAAAGCCCTCCACAATGGGTATAACTTCAGTCTGATACAATTGGCTAATTTTGTCATATTTGTGTGAATAGGCTTTCAAATTTCACTACTGAAATCCATGGATAACTATGATGAATAGTATTATGTGCCTAACATTTCTTCGTTATTTATGGCTTATTGTTAAGAGTCAGTTGTTGAATAAGTCTAGTCTAAGTTGTTAAGCTAGAACTAGTATCAAGGAATATTTTCTGTTTTGTTTTAATTCAGTTCCTGTAACTGCTTTTCCTATTTTCTTGCTTTGGTTGTTGCAGCACGTTAGATGCTATTGTAATCAATTGGCTATATAAGTCAATTGAAGTAAGGAATAAAGGATATGTTATCATCAATTATCTTCAACACTTGTGTTGGCTTGGAGGTCAAAGGTTCCTCAATCAACCTTACTTGTTATCAGTTATATACTTCTTTCTAATTCATCATAGGGAAGAAGGGAAACTACCCCCAGTACGTACCACAGTGGTATCAGAGCACCGAAATGGATTCACGAGTGGAGAAGCTGGAGAATGATGTAAATTCTCTCACTGCGGGACAACAACAAATTTTGGAGAAACTTAACGAACTTTCTATGCAACTCAACACACGCATCAACTCACCAGTATCCAATCTTCAACATGATCAGGAAGGAGAAAATTTGATAGATCCACTCCAAAATCCTAATAGGCGATTTGGCAACACTCTTGGGACACATCAGCAAGGATCGCAATACGCACCAAGGTTCGTGAAACTCGATTTTCCTCGATTCAATGGTGCAGAGGACACCACAAGTTGGTTTTGTAGGGTTGAACAATTCTTTGAGTTCAATCACACCCTGGAAGAAGATCGGGTGGCTCTTGCCTCCTTTCATCTGGAAGGGGACGCTCAGTTATGGTTTCAATTACTTAAGCAAGAAAAGGGGGGAATGACTTGGCAAGAGTTTCAAGAGGGCTTAGACCATCGGTATGGCACTACTAAATTTCAACATTTGTTCGGGGAGTTAACCAAACTCCAGTAAACCAGTTCAGTACGTGACTATCAGACTCATTTTGAGAAGTTGTTAGCTAAAGTCGGATACCTTCCTCAAAATCATCAAGTCAACTGTTTCATTAGTGGATTGAAAGATTCCATCAAAGCTGATGTATTAGTTGGGTGTCCTGCATCTTTGTCATCTGCAATTGGGTTGGCTTGCCTTTATAAGGCTCGCAATGCTGCGCAACAACGTATTGAGTCAACACCTGATCCAAAGAAGGTGTTTCTGACAAACAAAGATACAACGACCAGCAGCTCACATCTCCCGGTCAGACGACTATCCCCAGCTGAAATGCAAGAGCGACGCGTGAAGGGACTATGCTATAATTGTAACGAAAAGTTTGTTCCTGGTCATCGTTGCAAAAAGTTGTTCTTGCTCGAAGTTTGTAATGCAGAAAAGGATGGAGATGTTGTAATGGATGTAGAAGCAAATGGTCATGAAACATTAGACAATATGCCCGCAATTTCTTTGCATGCTATGTCTGGTTCACGAGAATCAGAAACAATGAGGATAAAGGGGAGCATTGGGCGCATACAAACCATTGTTTTGGTGGACTCGGGAAGCACCCATAACTTTATAAGTGAAAGTCTTGCTAAGAAAGTGGGCTTAAAACCTGTGAAGGGAGGGCAATTCGAAGTTATGGTTGCATCAGGAGAGCGACTATCCAGTCAAGGTAAATGCACGAATGTAAAATTAATTTTACAAGGAATACCTATTTTTGTGGATTTCTATTTGATTCCATTAGAAGGATATGATATTGTTTTGGGCACACAATGGCTCCGTACACTTGGTCCAATCTTGTGGGACTTTGCTAAGTTACAAATGAAGTTCAAAGTGGCAGTTGCAGAGGTGGCTTTACAAGGAAAATCTTGTCCCAACGATCAGCTGGTTGGGGATTTAAAATTCATTCGTGAAGCAAGAAAATGTAACAAGGGGGTCTTGTTCCAATTATTCTTCCTTGGGACTCAACTTTCGAATTTCGTGGATAGCTACCATCCTCCACAACTGAAACAGCTCCTGGCAGACTTCCAAGATGTCTTTGAAGAGCCAATTGGTTTACCACCACCAAGAGTTCACGACCACAAAATTCCCTTGGTAGCAGGGAATCGGCCGGTGTGTGTTAAACCTTACCGCTATCCACACTATCAGAAGGCTGAAATCGAAAGGTTGGTGGCTGACAGGCTCTCGACGGGTGTGATAAGACCCAGTAATAGTCCCTACTCATCACCCGTCATCTTAGTTTAAAAACATGATGGATCGTGGTGTATGTGCGTTGATTATCGTGCTCTTAACAAGATTACGATTAAAGACAAGTTTCCGATTCCAGTCATTGATGAGTTATTAGACGAATTAAATGAGGCTAAAATATTCTCCAAGTTTGATTTGCGAAGAGGGTATCATCAAATTCACGTGGTACCGAAGGACATTGACATGACTGCTTTTCGGACACATCATGGCCATTACGAGTTTCTAGTAATGCCGTTCGGCCTTTCCAATGCTCCATCATCATTCCAAGCTTTAATGAATGAGGTATTTCACGATTATTTGCGAAAATTTATCTTAGTCTTCTTTGATGATATTCTTGTATACAGTAAATCTTGGGATGAACATCTTCAACATTTGAGAGCCACACTAGCTATACTAAGGTCTCACAAGTTATATGTTAAGAAAGAAAAGTGTCAATTTGGACAAAGAGAAGTCCAATACCTTGGCCATGTAATTTCGGATGTGGGAGTTGTCGTCGACCTGGAAAAAGTTGCAGCTATGAGGCACTGGCCTAAGCCCACAACGCCTAAGGCCATGAGAGGCTTCCTAGGATTGACAGGATATTATCGAAAGTTCATCCAGAACTTTGGTAAAATAGCTGGACCACTGACCAAAATGTTGAAGAAAGACTCTTTCCAATGGTCACCCACGGCTGAAGCAGCATTTCAGAAATTAAAGGAGTCTATGTCTACAGCTCCTGTGTTGGCGTTGCCTAATTTTTCAAGCAAATTTATTGTGGAATGTGATGCTAGTGAATCGGGCGTGGGAGCCGTTTTAATGCAGGATCGACCAATAGCATTTTATAGTCATGCATTGAAAGGAAAGAACCTGTTGCTGTCGACATACGAAAAGGAAATTCTGGCGTTAGTATTGGCTGTGCAAAAGTGGCGTCCGTATTTATTGGGTCGACAATTTGTGGTGAGAACCGATCATCAAAGCTTGAAGTATCTATGGGTGCAGTCCATAACTACCACCGCTCAACAGAGGTGGTTATACAAATTGATGGGGTTCGATTTTGTGATTGAATACAAGAAGGGAAAGGAAAATATTGTGGCTGATGCACTTTCCAGAAGAGAAGAAGAAATACATGGAGAAGGAAAAGGGGAAATGATTGCTATCTCACAACCAATTCCAAATTGGATAGAAGCTATCAAGGAGGAAGTAAAGTCTAATTCAGTTTTGAGAGAACTGACTCAACGTATCATGAATTATGAAGTTGTGGGTCCATGGGAATTTAGAGATGGAGTTGTTTTCTTTAAGGAAAGAATTTATCTTGCTACAGATTCTTCTTTAATTCCTGACATCATTGGGCAGTTCCATAACAGCACTCATGAAGGGTACCAAAAGACTCTTCAGCAAGTTCGTACAAATTTTTATTAGGTGGGAATGAGAAGACATATCAAAGAATTTATTGTGGCCTGTGACATATGCCAGCAAAACAAGGCTGAACAACTTACTCCCGCGAGACTCCTCCAACCACTGCCTATCCCAAGTCTGGTATGGGAAGACATATAAATGGATTTCATAGATGGTCTACCTTTGTCAAAAGGAAAAACTACTATTTTTGTAGTTGTTGATAGATTGTCGAAGTATGCACATTTTATTCCCATATCGCATCCATATACGGCTAGGGGTGTTGCACAAATTTTCTTCGATAATATTTTCAAGTTGCATGGGATGCCAAGAACAATTGTTTGTGATCATGATCCTACATTCACAAGCTTATTTGGGTCAGAGTTATTCAAGATGAATGGTACTAATTTTAACTATAGTTCAGCATACCATCCTCAAACTGATGGTCAAAGTGAAGAGGTGAATCGTACTGTAGAGATGTATTTAAGATGTTTTACAAGTTCGCAGCCTAAGGAATGGAGTAAATGGTTATCGTGGGCAGCGTATTGTCACAATACTAGCTGGCATTCCGCCATCAAAACCACCCCCTTTGAAGTTGTTTATGGAAGACCCCCACTGACCTTATTGTCTTATGTCCCAGGTATGACTAATGTGGAATCCGTAGATCAACAATTATTGAGCAGAGATCAAGTTCTCATAGACTTGAAGGCCAGACTTCAGGAAGCATAGGCTCGTATGAAGAAGGTGTATGATGGACATCACAGAGAAAGGGAATTTGAAGTTGGCGATTGGGTTTATCTTAAGCTCCAACCATATTGGCAAATGTCAATTTCGATGCGGAAGAATGTCAAGCTATCTCCTAAGTATTATGGACCATTCAAGATTCTCAAGAAAATAGGAGCAGTGTCTTATAAGTTGGAATTGCCAATCCAGTCGCGAATTCACCCAGTGTTCCACGTCTCATGGCTAAAGAAAAAGATTGGTGAAAAGTATCCTATTCAAGGTGAGCTTCCAGTTGTAGAAAATGATGCAGAAACCTTATAACCCAATCCTCAAGCAGTTCTAGATCGTCGACAGCGGAAGAACAAGGTAGAAATTCTCATACACTGGCAAGGTCTTTCACCGGTTGAAGCTACTTGGGAGATTCTTGCCGCAATGCAAAAACAGTTTCCTGAGCATAGCCTTGAGGACAAGGCTATTTTTTAAGGAGGAGGGAGTTGTTACGTGCCTAACATTTCTTCGTTATTTATGACTTATTGTAAAGAGTCAGTTGTTGAATAAGTCTAGTCTAAGTTGTTAAGCTAGAACTAGTATCAGGGAATATTTTATGTTTTGTTTTAATTCAGTTCCTGTAACTGCTTTTCCTATTTTCTTGCTTTGGTTGTTGCAGCACGTTAGATGCTATTGTAATCAATTGGCTATATAAGTCAATTGAAGTAAGGAATAAAGGATATGTTATCATCAATTATCTTCAACACTTGTGTTGGCTTGGAGGTCAAAGGTTCCTCAATCAACCTTACTTGTTATCAGTTATATACTTCTTTCTAATTCATCATAGGGAAGAAGGGAAACTACCCCCAGTACGTACCACATAGAGTCCAGGTATACTTGTCATATCACGTTTTCAAAGCAAGGAGAAGAAGTGCCATCGTGAAGGGAAAGATGAGTGAGAGAGATGAGAGAAATTACCTGGTGGCTTTTATCAAGTTGCGACAGCTAGTGAGAGATATGGGTGGTCTGGCCTCTGTGTGTGTGTGTGTTTGAGAGAAGTGGAGGAGATATGAAAGGCAGAGACGGGAGTGAGAATGACCTGAATGCCTAACGGTTTTTTTAACCCATATGAAGTGGATGATTCAACTCCAAGCGGATGGGTTGTCTAAATTAACGGTTCAAATACAGCCCAGTCTGACCTGTACACCGGTTTTCCGGGTCTTCGGATTAAGGCCGATCGGATTTAATGACACAATTATTTTTATCAAGATTCCTTCAAAGTTTTCTTTTAAATCCGTTATTAACTAATTAATAAATATTTATGAGTGAAAGTTTCACTTATACGCAGTACTATCTAAATTAATAATAAGTGACGATTCAATAAGAAAAAACTAAAAAATAATAATATGAGGGGACATAACATTTGTCTAGGTTAGGTTTGGGCATAATATAGGGTAAAAATAAAAAATATAAGAATAAATTTCAATAACAACTCCTATAGCATGGGATTGGTAAGGGTAATTATGTAAAATTATGTTCTCTGTTAATATCATTACTAAATAAAAACTGACAAGAGTGTACAAAGATGGTTCCAAAACTAGAGGAGTTATCAGCGAAATATCACTTAATTCAAGGGGTGTCATTAAAATTTACCCTTTTCGCACTTAAATATTTAATCTGCCGACTTAATGATGTATTTTCATTATAACCGTTGGATGAACACCAAGTATTTATGTTTGATGGACCTCACACCAAGACTTTGTAGCTAAAATACGAAAAAGACAAACTTATCTTACCAAAACATAAAACTAAAATTAAATAAAAGAATTTCAATGTTACATACAGTCACCCTTCATTTTCACTCTCTTTAAATAGAAGAGACAAACTTTTCTTCTTACAATTTGATGCTTATAAATATGAATTCTTTATCAGAAAAATAGAAATCCAACACCACCATCAAGGATTGCATTGTATACTTATTGGAAGACTAAAACATTTATAATACAATACAAATATGACTGGCTTAGTTACCAGCAGCACCTGCAGAATTTACCATCATGAAAAAAAGAGTCATTTTAAGTAGATTAAATTAACTTTTATATGAATTTAACCCCTCAACTATGCAATCTGACTCAATGTCATCATTTCATCCTTATTTATTGTTAACTTTAACGAAAAGTCTCATGTGCACATCACTTACTTGGTCTTAACTATCCTAATTTGTGATATGTGCATGAGCCTTTCTGGCAAAGTTGATTGCAAAATTAGATAGAATGACTACATTTAATCAGATTGCTAGTTAAGGGACTAAATTGACGTAAAAATTAATGTAGGGGTTCAAATGACATACTTTAGAAGTCATTTGTGCAGTTAATTCCAAAATAAATATAACAAGATTTTTAAAAAAGCACATAAATCAAAGGAATCAGTGTGCAGATTTTAGTATTCTACGGAGTGGACTTTTGGATTGTAGTTTTGAGCACCATCTCGTAAGCATCTTCAATGCATGCTTTCAACTTATGGGAGTTTATGAAACTCTTCTCCATTGACATGGCATCCCAAAACTTTCCCATATAACTCACCATTGCTATTGTTAGATCCTGCAAATCCAACAACTTCATGTTAGAAAAACAATCAACAAAATAGTTTTTTCACGAGGAAATTTAGCAATGAAAGACGAATTTTGATCTAATACATGTAATTTCAACCGCCAGTTTCATCTTTCAAAGTCAATAAGTTTCGACCCATGCTTTTTAGCCAAAAATTATATAGTTGCAACCAAAATTATATAATAGAAAACTAAGTGACAAAGCAAAAAAAAAAAGGTAAGATAATTTACATGAGAAGGATGAAAGGTTGTGACCCTTGGCCACAACCAACTCATCTTTCCAAGGATAATACCAACCATAACCCCCTCCCTCCAACCGCCACCCAATTAGTGAGCCAAACTTAGTCAAGGTAGAGGCAAAAAACTCACCTCAACCAGTGGCAAGTTTCAACATTAACATATTTTGATAATAACCAAAGAGTTCTCCACATGCTCAGTCGCGCATACGCGCGCACGCACACATATACATACCTGTTAACTTCCGACCACCATGTAGTACATGCCACTAACAAAATGATTATCCAAAGCTAAATTTTCCACAAGCCCAATCAGATTGGAAACCATTGTACTTGTGTTCTGAAAAGAGTTATAAACGTACTGAGAGGCTGCCTACAACACTAAGTTCAAAAAGAAAAAAAATTGTCGTTCAGTACACAAGACTTTTGTCACTGAAATTCATTATACACGATATATAATGTACAATAAACAAATATTATCTACCTCTGGACCTCTTAGTCTTCTTAATGTCTCCAAGAACATGCTGGTGAGATGAAAAGCAAAAGAGTTTCTTTTTCTATTGATCAGTTGATATGCTTTCCTAATGAAGTTGAGAGGGTCTGAAGATTCAATAACCGTTTGGTTGGGTATAGGTGTAAACCCCCACGTGTTCATCTTTATATAGTAATATAATTGTTTAGTAATTCTTATATAGGTAATGAAGTATGCATGAATTATGTAGATTTTAAAAGTAGAAATAAATATGTTAGTTGAAAAAATAGGGCATGTTGTAGAAGTTTAGAAGTATTCCGGAATGAAAGCACATTTTAGAGGAAATTTTAGTAGAAAGGATTTTTGGACACTTCCTAGTATTTGGACCATAACCTTTTGCTTTGATTTCCAATTGATCGTAAATTTTTAAAGTAGATATTAGACTTCCAGGGCTATAAAAGAGTATTTCACAAAAATTTCCCAAATATACCTCTAAACAAGCCAAAACTTCATTTGAAGTTTTAGCAAAAACTGGAATAACGTTCGATCGTAAAACAGTCAATTTCACTAGTGACATTCAAGCGCCAAATGATGTTTGAACGTGACTTACTGATCTCTAATGGAAATGTAAAAGAACTAGTAGCAACCAATGTTTGAAGTTCAAAGTGAAGTTCGAACGTGAGCCAATAAATTGCACTATTAACGTTCGAACGCCAAACCATGTTGGAATGTGACTTAAAAGTCTGAGTTCCAGAGTCGCGATATGTGGACCATATCTTCCACTATAAATACTTAAGGCCACCCCCCTTAGCTGCATTCAACACTTCTAACCATTGGAAGCTTTAGAGAAGAGGAAAGAAAGAAAAAAACACAAGATCAAAGGAGAGTTTCACATTGGATTTGGATCAAAGCTCAAGTGTTTTAAAAACATCAAGGTAGTGGATCCTTCTCAAGTTCTTTCATTGAGACTTAGGGTATAAATATGTATGTTTTCCATCTTCTTGATCGTTATATGATAGATATATATGAATTCTTGGCTTTCTTATCATTGGAACATAGTCTTGAACCAAATATATGTTTGGGTTCAAGGAATGTGTTCTTGAACTTTCAAAACCCTAGTTTTTCCAAAATACATTTTCTATGGTGAAATTAATATGAATTTTTTATTTTTAAATTCATGTTCTTAATTAAATCATGTTTTCATCTAATAATTGTTATTTTTACAAGAAATCCTAATTTTTGGCCAAACCCTAGGATTTTAATATCAAAATTGTGAATATTTTCTTAAGATGATCTCTTGCATTTTTTTGTTCTTTATTACTGTAGTACATTGAGAATAGTGTAATTGTTATACTTCAATGGTTAATTGAAATTATAATTGGTTAAGATGGTGGGTAATTGAGAATATTTTGGTTTCCTCATTTGTATGGTTGTTGTGATGGACTTGGATTGTCATCGAAAGATATCGTAGAGTGTTAGAGGTTAGTCTATCCCAGTGGGGGTGAGATGATTTCCTAACACTTGTAGTGGATTGCCATTTGGTAATGCGACTACTATCGTTCACTGAAATTCGAACAAGGGATGGTATACTTTTTCTAGGAAGGGACTCGTTACTGCCATTGGGATGGTAGTTTCCTAAAGTGATTGTGATTGTGATGGGTGGACTAGGTATAATCGTTGAGTTGATTCATGAAAAGCAATCAACATACATAGTATGGGGATGAACCAATATACATGGGAGGATGGGTTGGGTCATCTTGGCTGGTGCATTAGTATGAGACAACGCAGCGGAAGGCTCCATGCCTAAATGGCTTAAAGTTAGAAATGGTATATTGTTGTGAAATTTACTTTATCCTTTCACTTGATTATTGTTACAGCTTAAACTTGAGATCTATTTTAAATGTCCTATTTTTCCTTCAAAATTGATATATGTGATATACGAAATGAGACAGGCCAGTTTTTATCTGTTTTCTAAACCTTGTTCAAGTTTTGGAGGATTTTTCTGCAGTACTTTGTGCTCACCCACTACCATTCAACATTTTACATATTATGGGCCAGAGGAGGAGCTCGGTGCTAACGAGCCGGGCCATGGAGAAGCTCCATTAGAGGGGTACTTGGACCCTGAGTGGGACATTTAGAGATGTTGTCTATTTTTGTGCTAGACTAGGAATGATTATGTACAATTATGTAAAGTCTAGTATTTTGTTTATTCTGCTGCTAAGTTCAAATGTAATTTTTTTGATGTAGTAGTCATGGTTTCTTTTGGATAGTGTTGTAAATATTTTATGGTCAATGGATCTGGTGTGGTCAATGTAGTATAATTGCACAAGTTGTGTTTCGGGTAGAGCTTCCCGAACAAAAGAGACTCTACCCGAATTTTGTTAAATTAAGGACTTATGGCTATTGATGTATTATCTTAGTGCTCTCATGATGTAAATGGTTTTAGAATGTAATGTCGTCCAGGGTGCTATTTGGGGTGTTACAATAGGAATGTGCAGGAATGTGAGTTAGTTCCTCCACAACATCTTAGCATCAGGTTTAAGCATCTCACTTACTGACTTGTAACCACCAACAACTCTGGTATTGAGCACCACCAATGCAGTAGAGTCTGAATCACCCAACTCATTGCTTGTTGATGTAAATGGTTTTAGAATGTAATGTCGTCCAGGGTGCTATTTGGGGTGTTACAATAGGAATATGCAGGAATGTGAGTTGGTTCCTCCACAACATCTTAGCATCAGGTTTAAGCATCTCACTTACTGACTTGTAACCACCAACAACTCTGGTATTGAGCACCACCAATGCAGTAGAGTCTGAATCACCCAACTCATTGCTTGTTGATTGCATATATAATCATGTTCCAAATAATATTATTCCTGCAATCACATCATTAATGGTCTGTGAGAAAGAAGTTAATAGCTACATGAAAGTTGAAAGGATTGATAATCCTAGTAGAAGGAATATAAAAGATTACCAAAACCATGAAATCCAATCCTAATTTGTTAATGCTTCAATGTGGCTTACCTAATGTCTAATAAATATTTCAAAAATTAAATCAGAAACAAGAAAAAATTAGGATTGTGCCTGAAATATTTTTGAAACGTTCATTTATGAGCTAACTGAAACTATGCAATGATAAAATTTTGATCATCGCTTAGCCCCTTAAAGGGTTTTTTCCTATTGTCATGGACAAAGACTTAAATAGATCTGTTAAAAATTCTTCTAAGCCCTCTAAACATATATATGAAACTGTTGAAGAATGTGGAGATGCCTCCTAATATCTGCCTGATCAGTCATCCAAAATCCTTGAGCATTTTTAAGAGTTGTAGGCCTATTCTTGTGAAAAAAAAAAAATCATATTAAAGAAACATGATTTATAATATTCCCATGTATATGATTTAGTATGTCATTAACATGAGATACAATCTATATGGTATTTCAATCCAATAAAACACAGAAGCAAGTATTTTGTTCCAGAAAATTTCTAGTTAATCTGAAATTTATTTAAAAAGGAATATCAATAGATATAGGTATAAAATAAATATAGAGATACTTATGGAAGATTACAAGGGTTCAAAAAGATTTAGAAGTAAGAGTCTCATTATTTGACAATATTGAAAAAAAATTAAAGTTTTTCTTACTTGCTGTTATTTATAGGTGAAAAAATAGATATAGATATACATTTTCACCAATTCCCTGATAAAAATTAAGAAAAGCTTAAGAGCTAGCCTGGCCTTGGTGTAACACCCCAAATATCACCCTAGACGACATTACATTCTAAAACCATTAACATCATTATAGGACTAAGATAATTCATCAATAAATAAGACTTCATGAAATAATCCACAGAATTCACAACATTATCCCAAAGGAATAGACCCATCTTGGCCTTTATATTCCCAAAAAAATCAACTAATGTAACACATCGAAAAGAAAAAAAGAAAACTAGACTCCACAAGGTTAAAAATGAATATCCTAGTCTAAAACAAAAGATAGTGTTGCTCTAGGTGTCCACCTCGGGATCCACGCTCCCTTCTATCATAGTCTCCCAGTGTGCGGGCTCCTCCTCTCCCAGCTCTTTCTTGAGAGGATAATTTGAAAAAGTTGTTAAGTAGGGGTGAGCACGAAGCTCTGTAGAAAAATTCTTCCAAACCCGAACAAGGTTTAGAAAAGCATATAAAAGCGGCCAATCTCATTTTACAAATATCATATATAACATTTGGAAGTAAAGTCATGACATTTTGGTAGATCTCTCGTTTATGTACAACAATAAAGTTAAATGGAGAGGTGAAACCAATTGCCAACACTGAGTCTTACAATTTTTCCAAAAGTAAACCAATCAGCCACACATGATATCATATTCTCCTATTGGCATGAGCATCCTTACAAAGAACCTCTCACCCTCAAAGTGTTGTTTCTCAAGCATCCTTACAAGGAACCTCCTAAGAAGGCCACATATTGTCCTGTTTTGGCATGAACATCCTTACTAGGAACCTCTCACCCTCAAGGTCTTCTTTCTTTGGCATGAGCATCCTTACAAGAAACCTCTTACCCTAAATGTTTTGTTTCTCAATCATCCTTACAAGGAACCTCTTGAGAGGGAATAAGCATCCTTACTAGGAACCTCTTACTCATGTTCGTCCAAACAACTATACAAGAAATACAATATCAACTATTTTCTCAAATATCCAACAATTCCACAAATCCCCAATTTACAAGCAAATTCCAAGAAAAATTCTCAATTCTCACAAGTGATATTTCCAATGGACCAAATTTAAAAAAAGGTATTAGAGATGATCCACAATTTCATTTCAACACTCAACACCAAACACTAGATTTTTCAAAACCAAGATTAAGTAAAATTAGAGAGAGAATTTGATTTTTATCAAAAACTAGGGTTTTAAAGTAAGAGCAAGAGATTTCATGGATATTCCTACCTTTGTGTAGAACATGAGAATATTTGCAAAAGGACCAAGCAACAAAGAACCCATAGCAAATACATATCATTTGGAGTCAAAACATACATATATTAACCCTAACATCAATGAACAAGCATGGAAGAAAACCCCTACCTTGGCTCTTGAATAACTAGGGCTTGAATCTTGAATCACTCTTAAATCTCTCATTCTTTCTTCCTCTCTAAGTGTTTCTAGGGTTAGGAGTGGTGTAATGAAGGCTAAGGGGGCGTCTCTAAGTATTTATAAGGCGAACACGAACCACACATCGCGACTTTAAAACTGTCAAGTCACTTTCGGTAGTATCGGTACGCTGTTCTGGTACAGTAAATTCTCTGGACCTCGTCGTACCGGTACACAGTACTGGTAGGGTTTGCCTAGTTTTACCTATACTCTTTTTTTTTGATTTACAATCTATTCTAAACCCTCCCAAAACCAACCTAAACCTATACAATATAGATTTGTGCATTAAACATAGTTGGCATACTTTCTATTGCGAGCTATTCCATATATTCTCGAGCTAAAACTAGCTTTAACTATTATTTACCATATTAGCATTTCCTACGCCATTACCAATATTAAATTACTATACACCTTTATCCTTATATTACTATAAACATGTGGGGGTTTACACCTAGTCCACCAAGTAAGGTGCCCCACAGTTATAGTAATGGGTGATGGGCTGCCCCATGGCGTAGGAGTCATTAGTCATTATTGGTAGCCATGATCACCAACTACCTCTCATTTTCCTAGCCATATAATAACTTGAGTTCGTTAAAGAAATTTTTTTAGGGGTAAGTTCATTTTTAATTCTATTAGTAAACAGTTAAGTCCATATTTTTTTTAATTTCAAAAATACTCCTAATAGCGTTGGTTTTGTTCGTTAACGAAAGCTAAAGTCATTAATAGCAAGGAGATATATATAGAAATTGGTGATTGAATATAAGAATGTTTGATTACGATGATAGATTATAAACTTTCCTTAATAATTCAAATTTAAATTCTTAGTTATTATTTGTTCTTTTATTGTGACATCCAAAATCTAGTGGTCCGTTGATTAACCATTAACCCGCGAAATGTCCGTGGATACTGAGTAACTTGATAACACAATGTTATGCTCCATTTATCGGGGTCCATGATTTAATAAAAAAATCGGGCAGAGTCTCCTTTGTACGGGGAACTCTACCCAAAGCCCAACCTATGCATCATAACATAACAAGACCCACCCGAGGTCCAATATTCAACAATGACCACACTGGGTCCATTTATTAGAAAATATAGACCACACCAAGTCCATTTATCCATACTCATACAAAACATGCAAGACTATATTAAAATTAGTCCATAAAAATCCAATTACAATTCTTTACATACATTACATGCCAAAATTAATTTACACGCCTAATTTTACAAACAAAAAGGATTAAAAGCCACAAGTCGGCTTTTTTTTTTCAACCATGTGGCCCCGATTATGAGCTGTCCGCAGGCACATACCCCGCACCTGAAATGTTTCTCGTATAGGGTGAGCCACGCCTAGTAGAGTAATTCTTACAGAGGCTATTCCCTACCTAAGTGCACATGCAATGTTCACTTTCGACATTTCATATTCACATCAACATTCCAAGAGTATTCAGCTCTATATTGGAATTCACCATGCCATGTTATGAAATGAGATGGAACTCAATCATGCAACCTTAACCTGAGTCTTCACTGAACCCCACAACACAATAAAGTGCCAATGTGTAATGAATCCGTCAATTAACGAAAAATCCGTCCAATGATCATTTGAACTAAAAGTTATTTTATTATAAAACCAAATCATTGATGGGTGTTACTCATTAAATGAGTACTTTATAAATCAAAATCTTGTGCCCTGTTGGGCAACGAATTTTGGTTTCTCAACCACCGTGGGACAAAGCTAAACTCAAGTGACTGCTTAGCCACTTCCCTGTGTTACCTGAGGCACCGCTTAAGCGACCCGAGACGTTGTATGAGCAACTCGAGATGTTGCTCGAATGACCCGAGACCTCGTCCAAGCAACCAAAGGAGAGCGACCCGTAGCACCGCAGCGACGTCCAACACCCCTTGACTTACATACCCAACGACGTCCAACACCCCTCATCGTCTATATACAGTGGTGTCCAACGCCCCTCGACATCTGTACCCTGTGACAACTAGCTCCCTTCGGCGTCCATGCCCAGCGGCGCCCAGTGTTCTTCGTCGTCCTTGCCCACCGATGCCTACGTGTCAATCTCCAGCTTCACGCTCTCTTAAGTAGCCAAAATCACGACCAAGTATTACTTATACTCCCAAGCATCCTCAATCTCTAGCTTCGCACTCTCTCATAAGTTGCCAAAAAGCTCAGTTTTATCCTGCCACTGCTCTAAAGTAGTCTATGTATCCAGCTTCGAGCTCTCTTGTGAGTCCTCAAGAATTTCGACCTTATCTTACCTCTACTCCCAAAAAGTTTATGTACCCAGTTTCACGCCTTCTTGAGAGTCTCCAAAAAGTTTGGCCTAATCTTATTTTTGCTCCAGAACCGCCTCAATCTCCAGTTTGCGCCTCTCTTAGGAGTCGCCAAAAGTTTGACCTCAGAAGGTGTTACTCTCTCTTGAGACAAACTCAACTTAGTTACGTCCAAATGCTGAAGTAAACCTGTTGGTCTCTGGTGTTCAACCTTAACCTGCTGACACGTGAGACATCAACTGACAAAGTCGCCAACCTGTCTCTTCATTCCACTACAGTAATATTGGTGACGAAGATCATGATACATCTTTGTGCCCCTTAGATGAACTGTAAAACGGGAGCAATGAAACTCCCTAAGGATCTACTCTCTCAAATCCATTAACCGAGGAACTACAATCCTTCCTTGATACCAAAGACTACCATCCGAGTGAATGGCCGAACCCTCGTCACCTGTACCTGCCTGTACACGGTCCCGGATAGACAATAACTCCATGTCCTGACTCTGGGACTCAATTACCATTCTCAGTAGAGAAGACGTAGCCACCAAACTCCCCAAAGCACCCTGAGTTTGACCCATATAACGTAGCCCAAACTGTCTTACAGTCTCAAGCATCTGCCACTCTCGGGAAGCTATACTAACCACAACTCCCCGTGACTTTCGGGGTGGTGAGGGAGGAAGCGCCCGATTTTGATTGTCATGGGCCATGAAATGATGTAGCTTTCTTCTCTAGATTAGGAACTCAATCTCCTTCTTTAACTAAATGCAATCGTGGGTGTGGTGACCATGATCCTTGTGGTAATCATAGTACTTCATTTGGTCTCTCTTTGTTGGGTCTGCCTTCATCCGAGATGGCCATTTCAAGAAATTCTAATTCTGCACCTCATACAGGACCTGCGATATCGAGTAAGTAAGAGGTGTAAGTAGCTGTGGTGCATATCTCGGTTACAGTTTTGGCTACGGAGGACCTAGGCGGTCTCTAACGTTTCCTCTTCTTTTGGGGAAACGATCTTTGTCCCTTCTTAGAGACCTATCCCTTTCTTTCCTACGGCTTCGATCTCTTTTCCTTTCTTCCATCTCTTTCTCCTTTCGCGACAATGAGCTTCCTACCTTAGAAAGGAGCACTCCTTCACCGTTTAAATAATTCTCTGCTTTGGCTAGCACCTCTGCCATGCTTGCTTGAGGATTTTTCGAGATGAAAAACATCAAATCCTTGGATTGCACTCCTAGGCCGGCTATAAAGGCAATGATGGCAAAGTTTTCATTGGGAACATCTACCTTTAATGATTCCGCGTTGAACCTTTGAACATAAGATCATAGGCTCTCTTGGGGTCCCTGCTTCACACTTAATAGGTGGTAGCTCGGCTTTCGGTGAATTCGAGCTCATATTAAATGAGATACAAAAGCAACAAAGAGCTCTTTGAAGGATGAAATTGAGCTTGGTGGGAGCCTATTAAACCATGTCAGAGTAGAGTTCTTTAACATGATGGCAAAGGCTCTGCAATGCACAAGGTCCTGGTACTCATACAACTCCATTTGATTCTTGTAAGTGTTAAGGTGGTCTACAGGGTCTTTGTTCCATCGAAGGATTCCATTTGCAGCATTCTGAACTTTGGTGGGAGAGGAAAGTGTAATACCCTGGTGGTGAACGAGAATTCAGTCTGTTGCACCAGGGCGTCCATTGTAACCGGTGACTTGCCTTTTACAGCTCCCTCATGTGGCTAAGCTCTTGTTGGATGTCTTTGAAACGTTGTTCTAAATGTTGTTCTCTCCTTTCTTGCTGGTAAGGAAAGGAATCATCCCTTTCTCCTCTGTTGGTCTGACTTTGCACCTCTTCGTTATAGCCATTCTTGGGGGTGGTGTGGAACCTACCCCATGGTCTGGCTGTTTTCTCCTCTTTCATTGTCTTTCCTGAGGGGATGAAGATGTTGTTGTTCCCTGTGAAGAGGATTGGTCTGGCCTTCTTGGGCCGATCGTGCCCCCTGTGGGCATTGTAAGAGCTTCAAGAGCTCTGTATTTTCCCTCATCAAACATTGATTGACGAGGCGAAGGGCCTCCATTTTGTTGTTCATGGGGGAATGCCCCACGGGAGGATTGGTTTCCTGTATGTTTTTTGGTTGTCTGCCATTGGTGGCTTCCTGTGGATCCTATATTCGTGGAGGATTTGTTTGGCTTCTACTCATGTTTCAGGTTGATACCTACAGTCACTGAAAAATAAGCTTATTTATAAGAGGAATAGTCAGGTTCCCACAGACAGCGCCAAACTGATGGTGTATGTTAAACTTAGATGAACAGATGGCATAAAAGACGACGTGACTCGTATGTGGATCTGAGCTGATGCTTGCTGTTGAATATAGGAGGTTCTGGGGGATATACACATCAGACTTATAGTGGTTCACCGGTGTAAGAGGTTGGCTAGTCCACTGTTCTCATGGAGGCTCTTGCTCCTACGCTCTTATTGATCTCTTCCGAAAGTTACAGGGCGATAAGATCTTTTTCTCTCTCTCTCTCTTTTGGTTGCGTCTATATCTCTCTTGCGCAGTTGGGGATCCACCCTGCTTATATAGCCTCATGCTTACCTCTAAACTGAGTTAATTTCCTACAATCATGGAATTAGTTTCCCTATCTCCCCCAATGGATCCATTACGTAAGAGCTGACACTGTGAAATTTATCCCAAAATCCTTGTATTCCCTCCGTAGGATCCTTCTTAGTTTTAGGGGAAGATCTTGATTGGTTGAGAGTTTAGTGCCTTGAATTCATATTGGCTTATTGCTTTGGTGGTATTTACCGTCGTCAGGTCATTCTCTTACAAATTCAGCTATCACTTTTGTTTGATCGGGGGCTCTGAATATGCCTCCTGAGCCCTACTGCTTTCGGTGGACCTCCTGACCTTACCTCATTTCCTAAACTCACACTTGGAGCTTTATTTGAGCTATCATCAGTGAATATTCTTAAACTTGAACTATTATGTTGAAAAGTCTCTTCAATATAAAATGTTAGTAATTCTTAAAAGAGAGTAATGAAGGATCTAGAAGAATGCGGAAAGTTCTAGAACAATCTAGAGAAGTCTAGAATATTCTAGAAGATTCTAGGAAAAACTAGAAGGTTCTAGAGGGATTTAGAATGTTCCGGAAAGTTCCAGAAGGACTTAGGCTTTAGAGTATCATAGATGAGTCTATATACTTGTGGAATTTTCATGTGCAAAATAAGCTTGAAACCTAGAAAGATCTAAGAGAGGGGAGAAGGTAGAATATTCTACGAAATCTTCTCTAAAAATGTCATATGTCAATATTCTCTCGAAAAATCTTGGGATGCCTATAAATAGGGCATTTGGGGATTGGATTAAGATACAAGTGCACAAGTAGTTTTTCACTTTCAAGAAAGAATAGAGAGTAAAAGAGAGAATAAGGAAGGAAGAGCACCTCGTCCAATGAAAAAGGAAATTGTAAGAGAAAGAGGAAAGACATCGATAACATCTCACTCTACTTCGGGTAACAAATAACATACCATTTGGACTTGAGGTGAGTGGTTTGACATGCTACATATTTTTGAAAATTACCCATATCCCTAAAAATTTTAAAAATAATACATCATGCTTGTTCATTACTACCTTTACAAAATATTTTACTAAGTGTCTAAATACTTGTGGCATACGATTCTCCTTAATTTGATGAATTCTTTTGTGAAATATTGTGTCTCAATCACTTTTTTAAATGGTGAGACTTTATGATAGTGAATGGGACCATGATTAAGAGTCCAGAAAAATTATTTCTCTGTGTGTGGGTGACTTTGGCCACTAGGGAACAGATCCGAGGGAGGCTGAGGTAACCTTACTCCTCAACGGTTGAAGAAACCGTGCCTAGTGCATTCTGATGACCTTAATCGGATGGTCTTAGGGAACAGTTCCCGGGAACTAATCTGTGGTGACCCTAAGAACGATGTTGGATCCAACTCTGAGATATATTCTGACATTTGGTTCCCATCGATTATTGGATATCGTACAATCTCCACCATTATGATATGATTCACCATTGTGGTATGATTTCTTATTGAAATCCAATTGTGTTATTCTTGAGAAATTGATTATCTTGATGAAGTTATTTATCCCAATCTATGATTTATATGTCATATGTCAAATATATTTTTCAACCACTTTGAATATGCATGCCTTTTCATTCACTGGGCTTTTTAGCTCATGTTTTCAAAATAATTTTTTTTTAGGTAAATGATTTGAGTGTCAATAGCGGATTCAGGGAATTAATTGGAGACTAATAATGTTGTGATCTCCATATCATATATTTATAGAAATCTTTACTTGTTTGGATAATTGTGGAAAATAGGTTTAGGTATGTTGACTTTGACATGTAGACATGAGATCAATTTAATGTTAATGTTGTTTTCTCACTCCCATATTATTAGTTTATTGTTAGGTTTATGTGTTTCATAGGTTATAGATCTATGGTTCACAGCTGGTGATGCCCTTGGAGTTAGGGTGTGACAACTAATTACTAGTTTTCCCTTCCCATAAAAATTAAAATTTTTCCGGGTTTTACTTATGACACCCCAAAATCCGGGGGTTTGTTGATCAACCATCAACCCGCGGAATGCTTGTGGATATCGTGTCACTTGATATCACACCATTGTGTCCCAGTTACCAGGATCCATAATTTAACTCGCGGAATGTCTGTCGACTTTCTTCACCCTTGCCGCCCCAAATGAGAGTCGTCCATCGGCGTATATCCCACACCTGAAATATTTTTCAGTACAAGGTGAGCCATGCCCAGTAGAGTAATTCGTACATGGGATACTCCCCATCTACGTGCACGTGCAATGTTCACATCCAACAATTCATATTCACATCAACTTTCCAAGTAAGAATATTCTAGGTTGGAATTTTACCATGTCATGATATGAAATGAGATAAAACTCACCCACGCATCATACCCTGAGTCTTCACGAACTCCCACCACACAATGCAATGCCAATCTGTAATAAAATCCTTCATTAACGAATTACATCTAATGATCACTTTGAAATAAAATTCATGTGTTTATAAAATCAAAACTTGTTGGATGTTACACCTCAAATGATCATTTCATTAACAAAACCATGTGTCTTTATTGGTAGCTAATTTTGGAGTCACACCACCGGCCCCGCAAGCCTACTTACACTTATTGGACTTTAACCCTCGGAGTGTATGAACCAGTAACCGGGTTTTTCACCCGAGGGAGTGTCTAGCTCTTCTTGCTATACCCGACACAAGTTTTTCATGTCATGCAACATGCAACTCTGTTGAACCTTGGTCCAACAATACTGAGCCCACTTATCAATCACCAAATGTGGGGTTTGCTTTCAACCATGCACTCACACCCATGAAATGCGATGTCCCCGTGCATATGCAATGTAATGTATCATTGCATGTCTATGTCATGTCTCATATGTAATGAATGTCACATAGACAACTTGAATCACACATTTTATCATTTATCATGGACAATCATATCATATGCATATAACCTCCAAAAACACATCCCAATGTCAATATGGTAATACACATATATCAACATTTTATCTAACAACAACAACCAAGCATGTCATTACATAATCAAGCAATAACACCCTAAATTTTCAAGGCATAATGTAAACATATAATATGCCCACAAAACAGCCCCTAAAAAAGCCACATAATGGCCCCAAAACAAGCCACAAAATAGTCCCTAAACAAGTCATAAAACAGCCCCAAAACAAATCATAAATCAGCCGCTAGACAAGTCATAAAACAATCCCTAAACAAGCTATAAAATAACCCACAATTTCAACCCAAAGCAGTCTCTAAAACAGTCCATAATTTTAACCCAAAATAGCCAAAATTTCAGCCCCTTAACATCCTGCAATTTCAGCCCCTAAACAAACAAAAAATAGTCCCTAAATAGTCACATATCAACCCCTTAAATCAACCAAAAAGGTAGGAATAAAACCAAAGTAGGTAAAATCCTACCTCTTGGAGCGTAGTTGAAATGGTAGGAAGCCTCAAGAACACCTCTAAAACTTCCAAACCCTTTGATTTTTCTAAAGTTTCCTATTAGATTTTCGGTGAAAATACTCTTTCTTGGTGTGGCTGGGTTGTGTAGCCCTTGTCACGGTGATCGACTTTAACTCTTGGTTCATGTCGATCCGAGCGATGGAACTTCGTGAATCGGCAAAAGAATTCTTGGATTTCTCTCTTTTCTCCCTGTTTCTCTCCCACACGTTTTTGGCAGAATTTCAGCAGATATTTCTGCTGAATTATCAAATAATTACCCCTATTTATAATTTTAATACTTGGCCTGAGTCGTGCCATGTGTCCCCCCATTTGTTCAGATCCGTTTTCGCCTCAAAACGATTGATTTCATCCCGGTTTAAGTTCAAATTAATTTTATTTGAACTTTTACACAATTCTAAGAAAATTTTTTTAAAAATTATTTGTGGGGA
This sequence comes from Ilex asprella, assembly GCA_023539305.1. NCBI lineage: Eukaryota > Viridiplantae > Streptophyta > Magnoliopsida > Aquifoliales > Aquifoliaceae > Ilex > Ilex asprella. The sequence continues at coordinate 24,486,186 of CM042197.1, forward strand.
TCATTGTTAGGTCAGCAGCCACCTAGTCGCCTCGAACGACATGCAAAAAACCAACTATCTTGGAATTTAATGAAAATTCGGCAACGAAACTAAATTTTGCAATACGAATCCAACGGCGAAGTCTGTTGTGTCATCCATGCTCTAGAACATGAGTATTTTAAGTACGAATTATAGTGGCAAATTACCATTTTTTCTTTTTTTTTTAGAAAAAAGTTTAAATTTACCCAAGTTTTAAGTTACATTCTTCCCCTCTTAAAAGAAATTTCATCCCTGAAATTTACACACACATGCACATTTAACCACATGCATATGCAACAGTCATATAATACTTTATGACCACAAGAATGTACCTCTATCCTCGAACAAAAATGGATAACAAACACGTATAGTGTCCTCACACTCCCATGTCACCTTTCACACCACGGTGCTATCACAACACCTTCACTAGCCTCATGGTCTTACTTCGCTAAATTGGATCTCTTTAATCCATGATACGTATTGGTCCCTCTTCAAAGGTCCCATCCGCATCAATAACCAGCTCACCGCAATCCACCACATGTATAGGATCTGGAGTGTACTTCCGTATTATGGAGACATGGAACACCGTGTGAACACCTGATAAATTTGGCGATAATTTCAACCGAAATGTGAGTAACTCACAGGGCCTGATATACCTCGGCGACAGCTTCCCTCACTTTCCAAACCTGACCATTCCCCTTTTAGGCATCACCTTTAAGAAGACGTGATCTCCAACCTCGAACTCTAGAGTTTGTTGTCGATTGTCTGGATAGCTCTTCTGTCGACTCTGATCCTTTAGAAGATGCTTCTCTATCAAGTCCACATTCTCCAATGTGTCCCTAATAAATTCGGAACATTGGAGGATCTCTCTCCAAGCTCTGTCTAACAAATCGAAGAACGGCATAACCTCCTTCCACGAAGGGTAAGTGCTTTTCCTAGCTAACCTTGAGATCAAGGACGCATGCCCATAGCTTGTCCTCTAAAGTCTGGACGGTTCTCTCTGACTGACCATCCTTTTGGGGATGAAAAGTTGTGCTCAACATCAATTGTGTCCTCATAGCCTGCTAGAAACTCACCCAAAAATGGGCTATGAACCTAGGATTCCAATTTGATACTATAGATATCGGTAACCCATGTAACCGGACTATCTCTCATGTGTACAACCTTCCGAATTCCTTCAGTGTGAAGGTCATCTGCACAGCCAAAAAATGTGCCGACTTTGAAAGCCGATCCATTATCACCCACACCACATCATGCCATGCGATTTTTAAGGCCAATGGGTCAGAAAATCCATAATGACATGCTCCCACTTACACTCAGCCACCTCCAATGGCTAGAGCAACCGTGTTAGTCTTTGGTGCTCAACCTTGACTTGTTGACACGTTAGATGTCTACTAACAAAGTCTCTGACACATTTTTTCTTCCCACTCCAATAGTACTAGCAGTAAAGATCATGGTACATCTTCGTGCCACTTGGATGCAGAACAAAATAGGTGCAATGAAACTCCCTAAGGATCTCTTTTCTTAGTTCCGCACACTGGGAAACCACAACCCTTCCCCTAAATCGAATATTACCATTTGAGTGAAAGGCCAAGCCCTTGCCACTTGTACATGACTGTACCTAGTCCCTAATGGACAATATCTTAGTGTCCTAACCCTAGGACTCGATTACCCTAGTCAATAGGGAAGGCATAGCCACCAAAATCCCCTAAGTGCCCTGAGTTTGACTT
>CM042197.1:24492933-24523828 GCA_023539305.1 Ilex asprella
CACCTTGATCACTTTGGAAGTTGCTAAACTTTGAATTTCAACTGCATCATAAGGAAAAACATTAGTAACAACAAAAGGTCCAATCCAACGAGAACGCAACTTACCTGAAAACAAACGAAGTTGTGAATGATATAGGGCTTTTTGAACAACTTTAAAACCCTTCTTAGAGATCATCTTGTCATGAAAAACCTTCATCTTTTCCTTAGAAATCCTTGCACTCTCATATGCATCATTGTAAATTTCCTCTAATTCTTGTAGTCGCAACTTCCTGTGTTCTCCACTATCATCAATCTTCAAGTCGAAACTCTTGATAGCCCAATAAGCCTTGTGTTCTAACTCAACTGGAAGGTGGCATGGTTTCCCAAGCACCAACTAATAAGGTGACATACCAATGGCGTCTTATATGCAGTCATATACGCCCACAAGGCATCATCCAAGCGTAGACTCTGATACTTTTTACTTGGATTGACTGTCCTTTCAAGGATGAAATTGATCTCTCGATTTGACACTTTCGCTTGTCCACTAGTTTGCGGATGATTGGCAGTTGACACCTTTTGGGTCACATGGTACTTTCTTAGCAAAGTTTTCATAGGTCAATTATAAAAGTGAGTGTCTCGATCCCTTATTAGAGATCTGAGAATTCCGAACCTAGAGAATATGGTAGACTTGATAAAATCTGTAACAACTTTAGAATTATCAGTCCTGATGGCTTTAGCTTCCACCCATTTCGAGACATAATCAATAGCAAGCAAAATATAAACATAACTGAAAGATACAGGGAATGGTCCCATGCAATTGATGCCCCAAACATAAAAAACCTTGCAAAATTGTATGGGGGTTTGTGGTATCTCATTCCTTTGGGATATATTACCTGTCTTTTGACAATAATCAAATGACTTACAAAAAGAATATGAATCTTGGAGTAAAGATGGCCAATAGAAATCACATTCTAGCACTTTTCTAGTCGTTTTCTTAGCTCCAAAGTGACCTTCCCAAGCATAAGAATGACTCAAGGTGAGAATAGAAATAATTTCATTTTTCAGGAACGCCATTTCTTATCACTTGATAAGAATAATGCTTCTATAAGTATGGTTCATCCCACACATAGTATTTGACATCACTCTTGATCTTATCATTTAGAGCTTTAGACAAACCATGGGGAAAAATATTAGTAACCAAATAATTTACAATATTCGCATACCAAGGTAATGTCACACTCGAGGAGAATAATTTCTCCTCAGGGAACATTTCCTGCAATTGGTGTTCATCCTTCACATTAACTAAATGACTCAAATGATTTGTGACACAATTTTATGTCCCTTTTTTGTCTTTGATCCCTAAATCAAATTCACTTAGGAGAAGTATCAATCTTATTAATCTTGGTTTTGCCTCTTTCTTCATCATCAAATAACGAAGAGCTGCATGATCAAAGTAAACAATGACTTTAGTACGAAGAAAATAAGATCCAAACTTTTCTAGAGCAAAAATAATTGCTAATAGTTCTTTTTTAGTAGTCGAATAATTTCTCTAGGCATCATTCAAAGTTCTTGAAGCGTAATAAATGGCATGAGACACTTTTCCAATTCTTTGACCCAAAATAGCACCTATTGCATAATCACTTGCGCCACACATTATCTTAAAAGGAGCGTTCCAATCAAGGGGTTGAATAAGTCGGGTAGAAGTCAACAATTTCTTCAGCTTATCAAATGCCTTTTTACACGCCTCATTGAGCTCAAAAGCCACATCCTTTTGTAGCAACTTGTATAGGGGTAATGCTATTATGGAGAAGTCCTTGATGAATCTTCGATAAAAACCTGCATGTCCAAGTAAAGAATGAGCTCCTTGCACACTAGTGGGATAAGGTAAATATTGAATAATATCAACTTTAGCTTTATCTACCTCAATTGCCCTAGACGAAACAACAAGACCCAAAGTTATACCTTGTTCAATCATAAAATGACATTTTTCAGAATTTAACACAAGGTTAGTTTCTATGCATCTTTGAAGAACAAGTGTAAGGTTGTGCAAACAATTATCAAAGGAGTCTCCACAAACTGTAAAATCATCCATAAAGACCTCTATGGTATGCTCAATATAATCTTAAAATATGCTAACCATACACCTTTGAAAAGTGGCTAGTGCGCTACAAAGGCCAAAGGGTATGCGACGATATGCAAAAATCCCTAATGGGCATGTAAAAGTAGTTGATGAATCCCAAGCTAGAGATCATTTGCATGTACCGGGCAGTCCAATTACTAGAGCTCGGGCCAAGAAGATCAAAGTGGCAATGCAAGGGTTTATTCAAGCAAGCATGGCTGAATACTCAACGGACACAGGTAGCTCCACCTTATCAAAGATGGGCTTAAAAGAAGTAGAAGCATGTGAAGTATACTTGCTACAAGTTAGAATGCAGAGGAGCTTGAAGCTAGACCCTTTCCTAATGGGCCGGATCACAAGGCCCATTAGGCTGAACCTCTTGGGCCAGATTTGGGCCCAAATATGGCCTAGAATTATCATGCATTATGGGCTGTCAAAGTGTCCAGAAGTATTCCATAAATCTTGTGATGATTATGGGAAGATCTTGGGGATATCTTTCCAAATCTTATGAAGATTAGGGGAAGATCTTGGGAATATGCTTGGAGAAGGGTCAAAGATTGGGAGATTCTTATCACAGTCATGGAAGTAATTTGAAAACCAAATACTACTACTCTAGGAAGGATTATCTTCTAGAATAATCAACATTAGTGATGTTATTACCTTTATTTAATTTTTAAAGTTACTGTTCATGCCTTCCTTCGAGGCCAAGTTTAATCTACAATAATTATGTTATTTTTTATATTTTAGATTTTAGGAATTATTGTTCATGCCTTCCTTGGAGGCCAAGTTTTGTAGCCTATAAAAAAGGCATTTAGTGCAATGAATAAAACAACAATTATTTTGAGAGCAATAGCTTTGTGAGTTGAGAGTATTCTCCTCTTGTTCTTTTGTGAGCACTCGGCTTATCAAAGGCTTGCAACCTTTGTGGCGTCTCTTTGTAACCAAGGTTTCTCGAAGCAGGTTCTCATTGGGTCTTGGGTTTTGAACCAGCGTTTTCTTGAGATAAGTTCTCATTGGGTCTTGGGAAGTTTTTCCTTTTTCCACTTGAATTTTGGCTTTCTTGGGTTTGAATCAATTTGTTCGTGGGTTCAAGGAGCTTATCTCCATGGGTTCACATCAGTTGGAATTAGAGCTTAGACTTCGAATCTGGTTTAATCTTTCTTTTCAAATTTAGTCATTCCCATCTTGTTGGTTGAACTTAGAAGATCACAAGTTGATCTCTCCTTGTTTATCTTTTCTGTTTCTTGAAATTCTCTTCTTCTTATTCTTGTGACTTGGGTGCAGCGAGCAAAAAAAAAGCAACAAAAAAAAAAAGAAACAAAAAAAATTTTTTTTAAAAAGCAACAGCCAAAAAAAAAAGAAAAAAAAGGGTTATGCTCACGCACTTCCAAATTCTTTGTTGGGCGACGTTGATGGTAGTAAATCAATAAAATATATTGATTGATTTATGAATATTACTATTGCTATTTTATACCATACAATATCTTAGAGCCATTGGGTGTAGTGCGTTAACTTCAGTGAACGCTCTCTTTATTGGACTTTGTGTTCCATATCGAGGACTTTGACTTATCGAGGATCTTAGTTGTGAGGGGCTATACCGAGGCCAAACTTTGATTTGCATTGTGGTGTTCCTTAGGAACTTGAGTGGGGATAAAAAAAAAAGCTTCATTAAAGAGTGATACAAGAGTGAACAGAGTGCATACAAACGTGAGAGAGTGTGCGAGAAAATTGAGTGATACACGAGTGAACATCTTGAGTGCATACACGTGAGAGAGTATGTGAGGAGATTTTTTACTAACATTTTTTTTGCAGATATACCCTAACAATGACTTCAAAGGAAGGCTCTGGGGAAGAAAAGGGGTGGTGCCAAATTTGACGAGGAGTTTACCTTGCGTGCAGTATTTCAAAAATTGCAACAAATGTCCTTGCAGTTTGAAAATATTGAGAACAGAATTGCTAGAAAAGAGGTGACCTTACAAAATATGCAAGTGGGACGAGAGGACCTAGAGCTAATCCCAATGAAAACTTGGAAGATGAGGATGTCAAAGGACTTTATGATTATGATGACGATCAGGATAGGCGTGCAATGTTCCAATTTGAGCCTAAGAGGGATAGACGTGTACGAGGAGGCCCTAGGAGACCCCATATGGGCCATGAGGGTATGGATGGAGATCTTGGGAGCATCAAGATGAAAATTCCTTCCTTTTAATGCAGAAACAACCCGGATGCATACCTTGAGTGGGAGAAAATGATTGAACTCATCTTCGATTGCCATAACTATTCAGAGGAGAAAAAGGTAAAGTTGGCGGTGATTGAGTTCACGGACTATGCCGTTATTTGGTGGGACCAATTAGTTACCACTAGGCGGAGAAATCACGAGCGACCTATTGATACTTGGGATGGGTGAAAGGCCCTCATAAGGAAGCAGTTCATTCCGAGCCATTACTACCGCGAGTTGTTCCAAAAGCTCCAAAGCCTTTCACAAGGCTCAAGGAGTGTTGAGGACTATCACAAGGAGATGGAGGTGGCCATGATTAGGGCCAATGGGAGGATGATCGTGAGGCCACCATGACAAGGTTCTTAAACGGCCTAAACCGTGACATAACCAATATAGTAGAGTTGCAACACTATGTTGAGCTACAAGACATGGTACACATAGCCATGAAGGTGGAAAGGCAACTCAAGAAGAAGGGGACTACAATATACACTTCCACATCATGGAAGCCAAAGTGGGAAGGCAGAGGAAGAAGCGAGGGGGCGATGTCCAAAACAAGATTTGAACCACCGAAAGGAGGTAGACGAGAGGAAGTCCCTAGCAAGCCCAAAGTCAAATCCCAACCTTCACATAATAGGGACATCAGGTGCTTGGGAACGGGCCACATATCCTCATGATTGGTTGAAAAATAATATTTTTCCTAACCCCTTAAGTACTATCCCTCAAACTATGCAAAGTATGAGCGAGGGGAAGGATTTCTTCCTTTGGGGATAGTGTCAAAAGGAAGGGCAAGAGGGAAAGGAAAAGGGATGGTATAAATATGATGCTTGAATGCACAAAAATGCTTCCCAATCGAAAGGAGACTTTTGTGGTCGTGTTTTACTTGGAAAGTATTCCAAGGTTGATTCCACAGGGAAGGGAGTAAAACCAAATGTGAAAGTGATTTAGTGACATATGAAAGTGTAAAATCTTTGTTCTTTGAAGTTGGTTGGTGAAATGTGGGCTAATGAAAGTGTAATGGGAAAACAAGTGTTGGCAATTCCAAGAGGTCACTCCAATGGATATACCAATTCAACTCAAATCACTCCTCCGATTTAGCATTAGTGAACGTTTGATTCATGGAAGGCCAAGGATGATATCGATGAGTATCTAAGCATAAACTGTGACTAGGCCTACGGATTATCAAAGACTCATCGAATCATCCACCTTCAATTCGGTCAAAACGAACCATTTGACTTTAAAGTGAGGAAGGAGAAAGATTTGAAATAATATACCCAAGAGAGATATTCCCCTTGATCTTGCCAAGTTGAGTATTTAGCTACACATACTTGTAATGAAAATGACAATGAAATGGGAGTGCATTGTAATGAAATGAAAGTCTAGAGTAACTAGGTGAAATAACTCAAAAGCTAGGATTGGAAGAGAAGAAAACCCATTTTAAATCTATGGAAAATGAAGAACTTAAGAACATTAATGGTGAAGCATTGAAAATAGCATTAAACTAAGAACCAACATAAAGGAACTAGTATTCATCACATTAAATGAAGTTCAAGATGTTTACAAGAGATTGCAAGCCAATGCAATTAAGAACAAATGAAAAATGCCACTTTCTCTCACTAGAAACTACTATTTATCATCCCCTACACCTAGAGCTTCTCTCTCTATATTTCAATATACAAAAAGTAATCCCCCTGGCTCTTCCTCATGAATGGAGTGTATATCCCTCTAAAAAAGGTGCAAGGCAACCTCTGAAGTGACCTCCCATCTCTTCCCAAGAATTATGGTGGGCTTGTACAGGTGGTGCAGGGGTGCCTCTTCAATCAGCAAGTCTCTTCTCTCACTCCTCATTGATGACCAAATCTTCAAAAAGTCCAAAGAGGAGTGTGAACATGATGAATAGTATTGTGGGTGTACAGGAGAAAGGTGGGAGATGAGTTGGGGGGACCCACATGGCAGGTGGAACGACTCAGCAAAACATGGGGTCTGTGAGGCGGATTGCTCCGGAGCAGTGCTCCGGAGATTCGAACTCTAGAAGGTTAAGGGTACCGGAGCAGTGCTCCGGAGCTTCGAACTCCAGTAGCTTAGGGGTACCGGAGCAGTGCTCCGGAGCTGTTTCTACTGCTTTGTTCCTCTTCCTGATTTCTTTACTCTTGAGCTTCGTTCTGGTAATTGCCTCACCCCCAATCATCTCAAGTGTTTTGGGAGGGCTGTAAGACGACACACAAAGCCCTTTTTAACTGCAAACACAAAATAACATCGTTAAGAACTCAAATTGCATAATTCCTCTCATTTAATTTTCAAAAGCAGTTAAGAACAATATGATTAACACATATGAGTATACAAGGTTCTGTGTCAATCACCTCACAATGCCCCCAACTAAAGAGTAATGATCATGAGGGAGAATGGAGAAGTAGAGACTGATGATGAGGCCAAGCCCGAACTTGTGGAGGACAATGATGATGGAGTGGAGGATGCTATTTTTTGTGAATCTCTTGTTGCTCGAAAGGCACTTAACATGCAATCCAAAGTTGAAGATGAGGAGCAAAGAGAAAACATCTTCCATACATGATGCTTCATAAAAAACATGGTATGTAACATGATCATTAATGGTGGTAGTTGTACAAATGTGGCAAGTACTACTTTGGTTGAGAAGTTGGAATTGAAAGAACAAAAGCATCCTATGCCATATCGTTTTACAATGGCTGAATGATTGTGGAGATGTTAGGGTTACTAAGCAAGTCTTAGTGGGGAGGCCTTGGCAATGAGGTCATGTATGATGTTGTACCTATGCATGCAGGTCACATCTTGCTGGGGAGGCCTTGGCAATATGATCGGAGGGTGATGCATGATGGTTTCCGCAACCATTACATCTTTGAGAAAGATGGAAGAAAAATAACTCTTGCACCTTTTACACCCAAAAAAGTGTATGAAGACCAACTGAAGTTGAGAGAGGGTGAGAAAAAAAAGGAGAGAGAGAAAAAAAATGAAACTGAAAAAGAAAAGAAAGAGAGCTAGAAAAAGAGAGAGAAAAAAAAATGAGATTGAAAAACAAAAGAGAGAGAGTGAGAAGGAGGAAAGAGAGGTGGTAGAAAAAATGAGAGTGATGCCACACGAGAGAAAAGAAAAGGAAAGGAAGGGCAAGATAAAAGAGAGCTTCTTTGTAAGAGGGAGTGAGGCAAGGAAGGCATTTTTAGCAGATCAACCCTTGATCTTGCTCGTATACAAGGAATCATTCCTTGGAGAAACTAACCCTTCTCTTCCTAGCCTTACTAATTCTATGTTGCATGAATTTGAGGATGTCTTTCCCGAGGAGATGCCCAATGGTTTACCACCCATTCGAGGCATTGAGCACCGAATTGACTTGGTACTCGGAGCCTCAATACCTAATAGGCCAGCCTACCAAAGCAATCCCGAGGAAACAAAGGAACTTCAAAGGCAAGTTGAAGAATTGTTGGGGAAGGGCATGTCAGAGAGAGCATGAGTCCGTGTGCCGTACCAATACTACTTCTGCCTAAGAAGGATGGAACTTGGAGGATGTGTGTTGATTGTCGAGCCGTCAACAACATAACGGTAAAGTATCGCCATCCGATCCCTAGGCTAGATGACATGCTAGATGAGTTACATGGCTCATGTATTTTTAGTAAAATTGACCTCAAAAGTGGATATCACCAAATAAGAATGAAAGAGGGAGATGAGTGGAAAACTGCTTTTAAAACCAAACATGGGCTTTATGAGTGGTTAGTCATGTCGTTTGGTCTCCCTAATGCACGAAGCACTTTTATGAGATTGATGAATCATGTTTTACGTGCATTTATAGGCAAGTTTGTTGTTGTTTATTTTGATGATATCTTAGTGTATGAAAAATCTTTAGAAGAGCACATTGATCACTTGAGATGTGTGCTTATTGTGTTGAGGCAAGAAAAGTTATATTCTAATTTCCATAAGTGTACCTTTTGCATGGAAAAGGTTGTATTTCTTGGCTATGTTGTTAGTGCAAAAGGAATTGAGGTTGATGAGGAGAAAGTGAAAGCCATCAAGGAGTGGCCAACACCCAAGAGCGTCACCGAGGTAAGAAGCTTTCATGGCTTAGCTAGTTTCTACAAGTGCTTTGTGCGTGACTTTAGCACCATTACTGCACCACATACTAAGGTAATAAAAATAATGTTGGTTTTCATTGGGGATTGATCAAGACAATGCTTTCAAAATTGTTAAGGATAGATTGTGTTCTGCACCTGTTTTAGCACTTCTCGATCTTCTGGATTCAATGGAAATCTTATTTTGACCTAAAAAAATTTAGAAACTTACCTAACAACCATTTCCAAGCTTTAATGCATTTGAAATTTAAGCTTAACAATCAATTGCCTCCCACATATTTATTTCTACTATTATAATCTATGTGGTTCATTCTTACGCCATTACCTATATTAGAATTACTAAACAATCATATCATTATATTAATATACACATGTGGGGGTTGACAATTTATTTGAACAATTTTTTATTCAGATTACTTAAGATATTGATTGTAATTGATTGCTTTATCTACTACGAATAATTGTGCTATATTTTCGATTGTTGAAATTTCAATGTTACTTGCCAGAATTTCTATTGCGATGAACTTTACAATCCCTCTGAAATTTGAGATTTTGGGGGTGATTTGAAGGTGATGAAGGTTGAAGCTAGAATTTGCAGTCGAACTATGAGTTTGAGTTCGAGATTTTGAAGCTAGAGTACGATTTCGAGTTACTATTTAATTCGACTTACTTATTGGGAATATCACGGCCATCTAGTGTGATAAGTTATCAATTTAGTATTTATGTCTCATGGACCAGATTTGAATCATATTACTATTAAGGTTACTGTATATATTACTATTAGTGTTACTGTTGATATTACAATTTCTGTACTAATACAAACAATAACCAATCGTGCAACAATATTACAAACTCATTGAAGAATGTAACGTTATAATAGATTTTCTTAAAACATGTGATTTCTTAAATAGGAACAAATTTAAGCCATGTTACAGTTCATGTTACTTTTTGCACTGATAAACTGGACAAAGTTTCATTTGTTTTTCAAACAAATATATACAAATAATATCCAACCCTGCATATAACAACATATCACTTTTACATATAACACCATATCAGCCTTCTAAAATCAAATGATTCACTAAGTTGGAGCATATTTGAATATGTTACTATTTGAGTTACTATTTCATCATAGTAACATAAATGTTTTTCCACAACAACACAACAAAGCAATTTTCGATTGTTTTTTCTAATAAATGATACACAATTGGGAAAACTACATCATTTAATTTAGTAACACTAAATCACACATTGAAATTAGGAAAACAAAAATCAAAGAAATAATTAAAAATGAGACTATGTAGAAGATGTTCTGAAACCCTAGAATGAACAACTACTTCTTTAATAGATTCCACAAAAAACTGGAGAAGCAAATCGAATATGGTATTAATTGAATGGATTCAGTTTAAAATAAGTGTATAGATACTACATGTATACTCTGCAATGAGGCTCCTAAAGACCACTTATTCATTTTATTTTGCTACTCCTATTCTTCTAGAATTTTGATGGCAGTATTTTATAAAAGTGATGTTATATTTCAATCAACATCTTGAGATGAGTTGGTAAATGAAGCTGCTATCAAATGGAGGGGGAAATCATTACAAAATACTCAAATGATTATATTCCATCCCATTCAAAAATATATTTCATCCTCAATGTATTAAAAAATTTTGCATTGTGGCCCTTTCAATTTTGTTAACTTCCTTTGTTTATTATGTCAAAAATCAGCCCATTGAAATTGACGAATTGAGTAACAGAAACTAACGAAAAGACCACATTGTAATCTTTTCAATACATTCAGGGTAGGTTTGTCAATTGTGTAAGGTGAGGTGGGTTCATGGCGTGTATTAAACTTGTATAACTGGTATATGAATGAGTTGTGTTGTGCATTTCTTCTAATTGGTTTCATTTATATAAAATTCATTTATTAATTGTATTGTGGCATCACCACTCGCTTATTAAATGGGTGGTTTTAGGAAGACATAAATCATCTGATTTTATGTCGTGTTTAACGGGTCGTGTCATATTTTGACACCATTAATTCATGGTAAAATATAACAAATTTAATACTCGAGGGTGTAAAGTGAGAAATCTAAAATTTTTTAGGGTGTTAAATAAAATCCACCCGAAACATTATTATCAAAACTTGATCAAATCGACCGGTCAATCTAGTAAACCAAACCCTAAATCGGTTGGATTCCGCTATTAGAATGTGTGAGCACTTGAATTGTGAAAATTATATGGTTATTGAATAAATCGTTAATTTGGGCAATTTTGAAGAACTTAAGACTAGTCTGACCACGTATTTCATCCCATAAAAATAAGTCTTTGAAAGGGTCGATGATAGCTTAAACCTACAAAGAAATATTAAATTAATTTTGGCACGAAAGTCTGACCCATTAATCTCATATATTAACATTTGAAAGATCAAATTAAAAAAAAACATTAAAAATTTTAAATCTTCCAATCAAATTACCCATCAAATCACTCTCATTGTTCCACCCCTCTCTCTCTCTCTCACACACATGCACACGCACACATTTTTCTCCTAATTTAAAAACCAACCAAACACATAACAAATAATTTATAAAGAAAACAACTCCACAAAAACATCAAGGGCGAGACAAATCCATTAGATAATATTGAATTTGATTTTTTTGTGATTTTTTTATTTAATTTGAAAACTTAAACTCAGTAGACGATAGTAATCCAAAATATTATCTTAATTTCGATTGTTAACCGAATATAAAATCTCTAGTATTGCTGGTCTAGGTTGGATTATCTTAACAAAAATTTTACAAATACAAGAAAACATTTTTCTTGAGATACAAAATATTATAAAAATACTATATTCTTTTTTGAATGCATTCTTTTTACATAATATAGTTGACATTTTACCATAATTTGTTCTACAAAGGAAACTTATTAAAATTAAAATTAATAAAATCCTTGGTAAGTTCGATAATGTATCTTATTTGGACTTAATAACTTAAAAAAACCATTTGATTGGACTTTTAACCAATTTTCTTTTTTTTATATAATGACTACCACAATGATTATGTGCTATCCAAGAAACTGCTACTATTAAGAGGATTCATTGTAATTCAATATTAAAATTGGGAACTTTGTTTAATCAAATGAGCAAACGTTTCATATTCATAGAAAATCAAATGCTTTTTAGCAGTGAATGGTCCACAGTTCAAACTCATCGCTAGCTAGCATTGACATGAAAAAATTCATTGAATAAACAATGAAAAATACTGGTAGATGACAGGCCATGATGTAGGTATTCGTATGTTCGATTTTGATCAGTGAGTCATAGATTTGATTCTTGAAATTAGAAATGTTAAAATATAATATGACTCGTTAACACGATATGAAATTAGAGGGTTTGAATCTTCATTCAACCACATGTTTAATAACTGAGTGAACCTAACACAATTAATAAACGAATTGGGTTTGAGTAAATTGATTAGTACTCAAATATAGCAGAATTGTAACACCCCAAAATACACATTGGCAGTATCACTATTTAGAGACCATTTACAATCATGAGAGCAACTACATAACTTCATATCCAAAAAGAATTTACTTCATCATTCAGGCATATACAATAACATCCAAAAGAATATGCCCAACGATGGCATTTACATCCCCAAAAGAATATCAAAGTAAATTTTGCAGCGGAAATACAAAATAAACTAGACTACACCATGTTCCCAAAAGAATGTCCTAGTCTAGCACAAAAGAAGCTACAGCTCTACATATCCACCTCGGAATCTAAGTTCCCCTCGAGTAGAGCCTCCGAATGTCCTGGCTCGTCAATGCGGAGATCCTCCTCTAGCACCAAATCTGAAATATGTAATTTGTAGGGGGTGAGCACGAAGCTCTGTAGCCACATTTCTCCCAAACTCAAACAAGGTTTTAAAACATAGAAACGGTCGGTCTCATTTCACAAGTAACATATATATATAACCTTTGAAATAAAACAGGGGCGTTTTAAAGGAGATCTCAAGTTTAAACAGTAACAATAATCAAATAAACGAATAAAAGGAGTTTAACAACAATAACCAATATATTAATTTAAGCTATTTAGAAAAAGGGCTTCTCCCCCATGCATTGTCCCATGCCAATGCATCGGCAAGAACGACCCAACTCATAATTTCATGTATTCTCGGTTCATCCCCATACTATGTATGATGATTGCCAAATGACAAAGAATGAATTACCATAGTGGTCTCATTACCAAATGACAACACACTACAAGTGCTAGGAAACCATCTCACCCCCACTGAGATAGACTAACCTCTAACACTTTATAGCATCTCTCGAAGGTAATCCAAGTCCATCACAACAATCATACAATGAGGAAACCAAGAATATTCTCAATTCACAACAATTTCACTATTATAGTAAAATCCCCAATTTATCTCACATGTGTCATATAATGTGTCATATAATCGAGTAATCCAAGAAACTATGCAAGTGATCATAATCTATATCATTTTTTTGTACAATATTCAACACTAAAGTTTTGAAATCAAAGACAAAGAATGAATTAGGAGGAAACCCCTTTTCTTGAAAACTAGGTTTCTTTGAAGGTGAAAATAGAGCTTTGGTGGTTAGCCACCTTTCACATTATTCCAAACATGGCATTTATTACAACTAGAACAAGAATCATGTATTTCATATTATATATATGAGAAGGAGAGTGTAAAAACATATATAGATATATATATATACCTAGCCTCAATGTGAGAGATTGAGAGAAAATCCCCTACCTCAATGCTCAAGAGTTTTAATCAAATATCCAAGCTTTTGTGTGTAAAGAACTTGGGCTTGATTTTCCCCACTTGAAAATCTCCCTTGATTTCTTGTTTCTCCCCTTCTTTCTTCCTCTCTAAGACTCTCTCTATGATAGTATGGATGAAATGGGTTGCAAATGGGAGAGAATCACCCAAAACCCGTCCCAGGCGCGTAGCCCTCGGTTTGGCCCGTTCGGACGCGTGTTATGCGCGTCCAGACGCGTGTCTATTCCCGTCCGGACGCGTGTTTCTGCGCCCAAGTTTCAGCCATGCGTGTCCGGACGTGTTTCTATTCCCGTCCGTACGCGGGTGATAGAATACCCTCGACTTCCAGTGTAGTTTTGACCCATTTAAAGGTCGAATTGAAAAATTTTCGTGAAATACACTTTTGTAGCCCTGGAAGTCTACTATCTACTGTCCAAATTTCTGATAAATTGAATATAAGGATAAAAACCTATGGCCAAAATACTAAGAGGTGTTCAAAATATTTATACCCGAAATTTACGAAATTTGTGTTTTTATTCCGGAGTACTTCCAAGCTTCCAATGCACCTCATATTACCTCTCCCAAGGTTTTTCGACCTTCCGGATTCAATGGAAACCTTATTTTGACCTAAAAACATTTGGAAACTTATCTAATAACTAATTTCAATCTCAAACGTCTTTGAAACTTAAACTTCCCAAATCCATTTGTCTCCCAATTATTCATTTCTAATGTTTTAACCTATGTGATTCATTCTTACATCATTATACATATCCTCATTCTCACAATAATTATCTATCATATAACTATATACATTTATAAAAGAAAATGCAGGGTGTTACAAGAATATTGCGCCCTTTTTGGGCTAATTATACTTTGATGGAGTTCAAGTGATGATGTTTTAGATCCTAAAGTAAACAAGGACTCAAGTCAAAAAATATCACAATATGATGTAACACCAACACATCATGGAACAAATTTAAAAAACTTGGAACAAATAAGTCACGTTTGAACGCCATTCAACGTTCGAACATCCATAAGAGCCAAGCCACTGAGACAGAATGTGTTGCAGCCAAGAGCCAAAGTCTTGAGGAACAAAGGACCAAAGTTCGAACGCCCACTAGTACACTGACAAAACCAGACTGAAGACATGACATGTTGTAGTGAAGAAGATCAAGATTTTGAAATGCAGTGCCTGCAGTACAACGTTTGAATTAGAGTACCATGTTCGAATGCCAAATAACGTTCGAACGTCCATGTGATCTGTGACAAGAGTACACTGATGAGACATGGTGTGTTGCAGTGAAGACTGAAGACTTTTGGTTCCACGTTTGAACATCCATCCAACGTTCAAACGATCATACAAACAACCTGCAGATTAGTTGTTGAACTTGTACAGCAGTACTTTTCACTTCCTTGTTTTACCCCCTTTCCTTGTCTATAAATACTCCCATTTTGGGAGCTTGGAGGAGAGCTAGAGCTGGTAGAAAATCTAAGAACTTGTTGATAACTTGCAGTCTTTTCATACATTGTAGTTTCTTTTATTTACTTTAAGTCTTTACATTTATGTTCTAGTTCCTTTATTTACTTCAAGTCTTTACATTTATGTTCTAGTTCCTTTACTTACTTATAATCTTTGTTGCACTTGCTTTCATTTACATATATGAAGAGAGATAGCTTTATTTTTGGTAGTGGAAGTAACCCACCAAAAATAACTATCTTTCTCTTACTTTCTTTCATTTTCATGGCTTGAGCATCTTCTTCTTAGAGAAGCGAAACTCTTCCACTTTTCTAGAGCTTTACCAAAGTTGTGAAGGGTGGAATATGATTCACTTAATCTTTGTTGAAGATCTACCTTTCTTTTACTTTCTTTCACTTCCATAGCTTGAGCATCCTCTTCTTAGAGGAGTGAAACTCTTCCACTTTTCTAGAGCTTTACCAAAGCCGAGAATGGTGGAACGTGACTCACTCATTCTTCGTTGAAGATCAACCTCGGAGTTCCCCTACTTGGAGAGATGAGTACCATTCGCTTTTCTAGCTTTACCAAAGCCATGAAGAGTGAGTAGTTTATCATTCACTCTTTAGTAAGAGGTAAAGGGCATGTATAAATTATCCAAAAGTTATATTTATGTAATGTTCTAATACTTAACGTTTATGTCTCCTTGGTTATTGGATGATTGATTGCATCTAGCAAAGCTAAAGTACTTTCTATGACACGGATGACTCTTGCATGGAAAGACTCCTCATTTCAAGGCAAGTACCCCGGCTAGATCTTATGACTACCCTTTAATCATCCCCATTATTGTGCTTCTTGTAAAGAATGGAATAACAATCCTTCTTTATCTTCCGATTAACTTGTTGTTGACACGAGAGTTAATTGAGTTATCAAGCATAAATATAATAAACCGGATAATTGACTACATGTCCTGATCCTCGAACTAATGAGTGACTTTTCTTCCATTTAAATTAATCTTATATTTTGTCTAGAAAACCTTCTTGAAAAGAATTCAATATTTTGTTCAGTAAACTAACCACATCTCACAAACTTTAAATCTCAAAGTTTACAATCAATTGGTCTCCACCACTACTTACTTTGAAACACCAACACAACAAGTTCCTTGTGGATTCGACTAAAGACTCAAACCGGATTACTACTACAACTTAACCGCATGCACTTGGGTGTACAAATTTCGGATCAAGTCAAGTTTTTGGCGTCATTGCCGGGGAACATTAGTAAAAGTGTTTTAAAGTAAAAGGTAAAAAGACCTTTCTTTTTGTATATACTCTTTAAATTTACTGTAAATAATTTATTTTGTTTCTATTTATTTTATGTCTGAGAACGCTTCTCACTATAAAAATTTGTCGGCAGAATCTTTTGGGTCTGTGAACCAATCTTGAACTAAATTCACCTAGATCACTAGCTGACTCGGGTGAGAGTATTACGACAAATAATAATAGAAATGGAAAAGTTTCCATACGGGAAGATGAAGTGCCTAACATTCGAACTTTGAGGGATTACTTAAATCCCAAAAGAAATAGTGTCCCCTCATATTTTGTATTTTTTCCAGCTGCACTCCCTTTACTATAAAGTCAAAAACTGCACAGTTGTTACCTATTTTCCATGGGTTGGATACGGAGCACCCGTGTCTACATATGAAAGATTTTGAGGAAGTCTGTGGAACATTTCAAGACAATTCGGAACTTGCCAAGATGAAAAATTTTCCTTTCACTCTAAAGGGCAAAGCTGAATAATGGCTAAATTCTTTAAAATCTCTTTCCATGCCAACCTGGTAGATTTTTTAAAATGAATTTTTCAAAAAAAAAAATTCCCTTACATCGGACCAACACACTCCAAAGGCAAATCATGAATATTTCGGTGAAAGAAGGGGAAACAATTTACCAAAGTTGGGAAAGATTCAAAGAACTACTCCAAGCCTGCCCACATGATTAGTACTCAAATATAACATATTATTTTACCCTTTTTGGACTATTTGTACTCTGATGGAGTTTAAGTGACGATGTTTCAGGTCTTAAAGTGAATAAGGATTCATGGGATACAAAAATTACATTAGAAAGTAACAGCAGCACATTAATGAACAAAAGTGAAGAAGCTTGGTGGACACAAATAATGTTCAAACGCCAATAAACGTTTGAACGCTCCCCTGAACTAATAAAATACCAGGCAGATGAGTCAAAGTGTGTTGTAGGCAAGAACCAAGGCCCTGGAGACTTGAGCTCTACGTTCGAATGCCATACACAATTCGAACGTCCACCGGAGCAATGACAAGATCAAATTGACTGAAGACATTACGTGTTGCAGACTTGCAGTCAGAAAAGCTCGAGTACTTGAGTGCCTCGTTCGAACGACAATCTACATTCGAACGTCCCTGGAATTATTAGAGTGACAGAGGAGTCAGACTCTTCATGGACTTTGGAGGGAGAATTACACAGAGGACTTAGAGGGAGATTTGCAGAGAGAACCATGTGTCTTCTGACCTGAATGGCAGGCACTGAATCCATCTGACGTTTGAATGACGGAGAGCAAGGATAAAGAAACCGTTTGAATGCCCTAACCGTTTGAACGGCATTGAAAGACTGCCTGTAGAGTGGCTGGCTTTTCACTTTGACTTTGGCGCCAGGCTCTATTCATTTACCCCTCCCACTGCCTTCTCCTTGCCTATAAATACACTTAGTTTCTAAGGAGAAGGAGAGCAATTTTTGCACTAGAGGCACTTGGACAGCACTTGTAGCACTTCTAATTTATCTTCTTTGTCTTAGTTTCATGTTTGCTAGAGAGTTGGGAAGTTTAGATTCCCACTCATTTCTTTACATTAAAGTTTACATTTGCATTTACTTAAGAGTTATAGTTTCTTTATTTACTTTAAGTCTTTACATTTATGTTCTTGATTTACTTTAAGTCTTTACATTTATGTCTCTATTTACTTTTAGTCTTTACATTTAAGCTATTTCATACTTTCTTTCATTTATGCCTTGCACTTCCATTATTTCAGCTCTCTTCTTTCTTAAAGGACTGAAACTTTTTCACTCTTCCAGAGCTTTGCCAAAGCCGTGAAGGGTGGAACGTGATTCACTCATTCTTAGTTGAAGATTAGCTCCTTGATAATTGTACTTTTATTTTTCGAAGTCCTCTACTAAGAGGGATGAGCATCACTCACTTTTCCAACTTTACCAAAGCTATGAAGAGTGAGTAGTTTCGCATTCACTCATTAGTAAGAGGTGAAGGGCATGTATTGATTATCTGAAAGTTATATAATGCTTTGTTCTAATGTTTAACGTTTATGTCCCCTTGCCTATTGGATGATTGATTGCATCTAGCAAAGCTAAGGTACTTTGTATAATTGATAGTCTTTATATGACACGGATAACTCTTGCATTGAAAGACTCCTCGTTTCAAGGCAAGTACCCCGGTTAGATCTTCATGACTACCCTTTTATCATCCCTATTATTGTGCTTTATTTAAAAGAAAGGAATACTAAAGCCGTAGTTGGATGTCATGTAGAAACACTTGCTTGTTTGTGAACGCGATAACTCTTGGTACAAACAATTCTTGTAAATTTCTAATAAGACATCGGAACCATGATTTTAATTCTTACAGTCCATCTTTATCTTCCGATTAACTTGTTGTTGACACGGGAGTTAATTGAGTTGTCAAGCATAAATATAATTAACCGGATAATTGTCCACATGCCCCGATCCCCGAACTAAAGAGTTACTTTCCTACCATTTGAATTCATCTTATATTTTGTCTAGAAAACTTCTTGGAAAGAATTCAATATTCTATTCAAGAAGTCACCCACTACTCACAACTTTAAAATTTCAAAGGATACAATCAATTGGTCTCTTTTACTGATTACTTTGAAACACCAAAACTACTAGAACCTTGTGGATTTGACTCCGTACTCAAACCGGATTATTACTACAACTTGACTGCCAGCACTTGGGTGTACATAGTTCGGATCAAGTCAAGTTGTTGGCGCAGTTGTCGGGGAACCTTGTAAAAGTGTTTTATAGGTAAAAGGTAAAGAGACCTTTCTTTTTTGTATATATTCTTTGGCTTACTGTAAATAATTTGTTTTGTTTCCATTGATTTTATGTCGGAGAAACCTCCTCACTATAAAAATTTGCCGGTAGAATCTATTGGGTCTGTGAACCAATCTTAACCCAATTCACCTAGATCACTAGTAGACTCTTATGAGAGTATTATGGCAAATAATGATAGAAATGGAGAAGTTCCCATGAGGGAAGATGAGGTGCCTAACATTCAAACTTTGAGGTATTACTTAAATTTCACAAGAAATAGTGTCCCCTCATGTTTTGTATTTCTTCCAGATGCATCCCCTTTACTGTAAAGCCGAGAACTGCACAATTGTTACCTTTTTTCCATGGGTTGGATACAGAGAACCCGTATCTACATATGAAAGATTTCGAGGAAGTGTGTGTAACGTTTCAAGACAATTCGGAACTTACCAAAATGAAACTTTTTTCTTTCTCTCTAAAGGACAAAGCTAAACAATGGCTAAATTCTTTAAAATCTCTTTCCATACCTACCTGGCAGATCTTTCAAAATGAATTTTTCAGAAAAAATTTTCCCTTACAACAGACCAACACACTCAAAAGGCAAATCATAAATTTTTTGGTGAAAGAAGGGAAAATATTTTACCAAAGTTGGGAAAGATTTAAAGAACTACTCCAAGCCTATCCACACCATGCTTTTGAAAATTAGACTCTAGTAGGATTCTTCTGTGACTCTTTGCCCACTAGATGGCGTCTATTTGTCGAAATGATGGCCCAAGGAGAGTTTATGGGTAAAAGTCCAGAGGAGGCTCTGATAGTTCTCAGATGTGGGACTCAGCCTCCCCTACACCTAGTGAAGCCAGACCATCCACTTCCCAAGGGGGATAGTATGTCTTGAGAGAAAATAATGACCTGAGAACAAAAATATCCACTTTATCTCGAAAGCTAGAAGCTTTAGAGATGAAAAAAATTCCTCAAGTCGAAATGGGTCATTCCACAGAACAAGTGTGTGGAAACTGTTCGTTGACCGGACACCATACTGGGGAATGTCCCACCATCCCTACGTTCAAAGAAGTCTTGCTGGAACAATCAAATGCAATCTCCAATTTCAACAAGTCTTACTCCAACTCATACTCTAAAACATACAATCCAAGATGGCGAAACCACTTGAACTTCCGTTGGAGGAACACACAACCAATTCCCAAGAACCAACCACAAAATTCGCAACCACTATCTCAAGGACCTCCTACATATCAACCGTACTAACCACCACACAAGAGGAACCTTGAAGATACACTGAACCAATTCATGCAAACTCAAATGAACTTCAATACACATTCTACCCAATCTTTCACTGAGTTCAAAGCGCAGACCACCCACTCCTTTGAAGATCTTAAAAGCCATATTCAAAGGCTGACCCAATCCATGAGCACACATGAAAAGGAAAAGTTTCCTGCCCAACCAAAACCTCCACAAGATCAAGGTCAAGTTGTCACTGCACTGAGAAGTGGCAAGGTGATTAACAAAACCGTCATAAACATGCTATTTCCAAAGCCAAAACCTATGTCAATCCCAATCAACTCATCAGTCGAGCCTAAACTTGAAATTGAAAAAGAGCCTGAGCCTATAATAGATCAAGAACCAAAACCTTCTAAGGAAGGAGGACCTTCCAAGAAAAGAGAACCTTAATGTTTAATTCCCGCTCCTTTCTCACATAGACTCAAAGCAAAACAAAAACTGAACCATCAGCCTGAAATTTAAGAGCTTTTCAAGCAAGTAAAAATCAACATCCCACTTTTGGATATAATCCAACTAGTATCATTGTATGCCAAGTTTCTAAAAGACTTATGCAGAATCAAGAGAACCTGGAATGTCCAAAAAAGAGCCTTTCTAACAGAACAAGCCAGTGCTATGCTACAATGCAAAACCCCTCCAAAATATAAGGACCTTGGATGTCGAACTGTCTCATGTATCATTGGAGATTTCAAGATAGAACAAGCACTGTTAGACCTTGGAGCTAATGTTAATCTGCTACCTTACTCTGTTTACCAACAGTTGGGTTTGGGTGAACTCAAACCCACTTGTGTCACACTCCAGTTAGTATACAGATCTGTCAAAATTCCTAGGGGTATTGTTGAAGATGTGCTTGTCAACGGGAATAATTTTGTCTTCCCTGTTGACTTTATTGTTCTAGATACTCAACCAGCATTACATTTAGAGAACCAAATTCATGTCATCCTTGGTCGACCCTTCCTAGCAACTTCCAATGCACTAATCAATTGCAGGAATGGAGTCATGAAATTAAATTATGGGAATATGACTCTTGAGCTGAATATTTTCAATATTGCTAAACACCCAGGAGAGGATGAGGACGAAAGGGAAGTAAACTCCATTGAATCTTTTGATACAAGAACATCTGAGTGACACGTTCTGTGAACATCTGACTGAATCATCTCTGATAGAGTCTGACTCATCTGAGTCAAATCCAAAAAATTGCCCTACTCATACTACTGAGACATGGACACCCAAATTCGAGGAACTTTCATCAAATGTCATAATGCTAATCTCATCAAGTGACAGGTCAACAAAGCCTGAATTAAAACCTCTCCCATCTGACCTCAAGCATGCATTTTTAGAAAAAAACAAGTCATACGCAGCGGTAATTTCCTCTAAGTTCATAGACTTATAAGAGTCTAAACTGGCTGAAGTTCTTAAAATTCATAAAAGCACCATTGGGTGGACCATCGCTGACTTAAAAGGTATAAGTCCTTTGATCTGTAATCAGGCAATATATCTTGAAGAGGACTCAAAACCCTCTCGGCAAATGCATAGATGACTGAATCCTTACATGAAGGAAGTTGTGAGAACTTAAGTACTCAAACTCTTAGATGCAGGAATAATCATTCCCATATCCGATAGCAAATGGGTTAGTCCAACCCAAGTTGTGCCCAAAAAGTCTGGGGTCACAGTGGTAAAAAATGATGTCAATGAACAAGTGCCAACTCGAGTCGTCACAGGATGGCGAATGTGCATTGATTACCAAAAACTGAATTTGGTAGCTTGGAAAGACCATTTCCCCCTCTCATTCCTTGACCAAGTTCTAGAAAGAATTGCAGGCCATGAATTTTCCTATTTCTTGGATGGATATTCCGGGTGTAATCAAATTGAGATTGCCTTAGATGATCAGGAGAAACCACATTCACATGTCCTTTTGGCACCTTTGCATTTAAAATGATGTCTTTTGGACTTTGTAACGCTCCTAAAATATTTCAAAGGTGCATGCTAAGCTTGTTTAGTGACATGGTTGAAAATTTTATGAAAATATTTATGGAAGATTTCTCTATCTATGGTGACTCATTTGATTTGTGTCTGAAAAACTTAGACAATGTTTTAATAAGGTGTAAAGAAGCTATTTTGGTGCTTAATTGGGAAAAATGTCATTTCATGGTAACACAAGGCATTGTAGTAGGTCACATTGTGTCGTCTAAGGGAATGAAAGTTGACAAGAGAAAAATTTATCTAATTAGAAATCTGCCAGCACTTAAGACTGTAAAGGATGTCCGATCATTTCTAGGACATGCAAGTTTTTACAGGAGATTCATAAAAGACTTCAGTACCATAGCCAAACCTATGTGTCATCTCCTGAGTCAGGACATAATCTTTGACTAAAATAAAGCTTGCTAGAAAGCTTTTGACAAGCTGAAAGGCATATTAATTTATGCCCCAATAATGCAACCCCCTGATTGGACTCTACCATTTGAACCAATGTGTGATGCAAGTGATTATGTTGTAGGTGCTGTATTGGGGCAAAGAAAGGATAAGAAACCACATGTAAGCTACTATACAAGCAAAACTTTGAATGATGCTCAAATGAATAATTCAACAACTGAAAAGAATTACTTGCTTTAGTTTTTGCTGAGGAAAAATTTTGTTCTTATCTTGTTGGCTCTTCTGTTACTGTATTCACTGACCATGCAGCCCTAAAATTCTTGCTCACAAAGAAAGATGTCAAACCAAGGCTTTTAACATGGATACTCTTACTCCAAGAGTTTGATCATGTCATTAAAGATAAAAAAATGGGTTAAAATTTGGTGGCAGTCCATCTATCCAAATTAACTAATGAATTCCATGAGGATGGACTGCCAATAAATGAGAAATTCTCTGATGAACAACTGTTCGTAATTGATGAGACCCCATTGTATGCAGACATTGCTAATTTTCTAGCTACTGGAACACTCCCTCCGTCATTAACTCCCATGGATAAAAAAAATTTCTGAGGGAGGTTCGTAATTTCTTTTGGGAAGATCCGTATGTATTTAAATACTGTAAGGAGTAGTTCATAAGACAATGCATCCCTGCTCATGAAAGCAAACAAGTAATATTATTTTGTCATTCTGAAGCATGTGTTGGCCACTTTTCATCAAGTAAAACTGCTGTAAAAATCTTGCAGTGTGGATTTTACTGGCCCACACTTTTAAAAGATGTCCATGTCTTTTGTTTAACGTGTGATAGATGCAAAAGATTGGGGAATATTTCAAAAAGAAATATGATGCCCTTAAACCCAATTCTGGTGATTGAAATTTTTGACTGTTGGGGCATCGATTTTATGGGACCATTTCCACCTTCTTTTGGCTATCTATACATTTCAGTGGCAGTAGACTATGTTTCCAAATGGGTTGAGGCAATTCCATGCCGAAATAATGATCACCAAATGGTGATAAAAATTTTAAAAGAAAATATTTTTTCCTGATTTGGAATTCCTGAAGCAATCATAAGTGATGCGGATTCTCATTTTTGCAATTGTCCTTTCTAGAATTGGATGAAAAAATATCTGATTTTTCACAAAATTGCTATCCCTTATCACCCACAGACTAGTGGATAGGCCGAATTAGCTAATCGGTAGATCAAATTAATTTTAGAGAAAACGGTAAGCCCAGATCGCAAAAATTAGTCGTCAAGACTAACTGATGCACTCTGGGCATATCGTACTGCTTTTAAAATAATTTTGGGCATGTCTCCCTATCGATTAGTCTATGAAAAACCATGTCACCTACAAGTGGAATTAGAACATAGAGCATACTGGGCCATTAAAGCAATGAATTTTAACCTAGACAAAGCTGGACTATCAAGTTAACTTCAAATAAATTAACTAGAGGAATTGAGAAATGAAGCATATGAGAATGCTAAGATTGCTAAAACCAAGATGAAAATTTTTCATGACAAGAACAATGTGTGAAAGTCTTTTAAACCTTCTCAGAAAGTCATGTTGTTTAATTCCAGAAACTGCCTTTTCCCTGGTAAGTTAAAATCAAGATGGATTGGGCCTTACGTTATCAAAAAGGTGTTTGATCATGGAGCAATTGAAGTGAAAAACCTATCAACCGATAATACCGTTACTGTTAATGGTCAGAGGTTGAAACATTTTTTAGAGGATTTTGTTAAAAATGTAAAAACCATTATTTTCAGGGAACCAGAATACCCCTCCGAGAATCGTGCCTATCGACACTCAAAAGGGTTGGATCAGGTAAAAACCCGACTCTAGGATACACCATCATGAGACCCCCACCACTTTTTCCTATCCTTTCCCATCTGTTTCCATTAAGCCCCCCACCACTTCCTTTTTCCTTCTTTCTTTCTTCTTTTTCTTCTTCTTCTTCTTCCTCGCTTTCTATTCTGCTTCGTTCTTTCTACTTCTTAGTTTTTTTCCTTTTTCTGCAAACCCGACCATACCCAAGCGAAATCATGTCCATGCATCCCGAAGATCAAATCCCTATTCTCATGTTTTATATTGTTTTACTCCAGTTGTTTATGGGTGTACTGCTATTTTTCGCAATCACATACAAGTCTTACAAGCCTAACCGAGGCAAAGATCTGAACCAAAAGGATTAATGGTTGCATTTGGATTTGTAGGTATCTGAAAAAACATGGGTCACAACCTTTCAAACTCATTTTCAAAATCCATACTGGTAAATTCAAAACATTGGGGACAATGTTCAGTTTAGGTTAGGGGTGTGAGAACCTACAGTTCATATTTTGTTATTCTCTTTTTACCCGTACCATAAAATTTTAAATTTTTGTTGTTATTTGTGTTGTTGTTGTTGTTCTGATTTTATTGTGTAATGTGTCTTGTTTATTGTTAATTTGTGGGTCAGTATAAACTGTCTTTGTGATTGGCAGACATGAAAGAACCAGATAATGAGTCTTTAAGCTTAGGAATCATGGATGTTAAACTTTTTTGGTTTAGTCTAGGAGTTCTATGCACTTTTCCATCAGATATGCATACTGTGATCATGAGAAAAGTAAGACTGATAAAAAAAATGAGATCCGAGAACAGCAAGCAAAACCCCTCTGTGGCAGAAGCACTTTTGCTAAACGTCGTCATGCCAAGAGACTTGGTGCTTGTAAACAATGTGGTCGGGTATTTCATGGTAAAAGATACAATCAGTGTTTTGAACCAATTTCTGGTTGCGTACTCAATCGATTAGACTAGATAGTGAATGGACAGAGTAAAGATTATCCTGACACGCCATCCTATTCCGGTACTTTGCTTAACCGATTTGTGTGACAAGAGATTAGGAGAGTCACTGGTTGTTCGAACCACACAGAGGATGACTCGAATTAGATTGTTTTATTACAAACTGTGAAAAATTGTGTTTTGGGGAATGAAAGCCAATGGTTCAAA
Organism: Ilex asprella; assembly: GCA_023539305.1. Lineage (NCBI taxonomy): Eukaryota > Viridiplantae > Streptophyta > Magnoliopsida > Aquifoliales > Aquifoliaceae > Ilex > Ilex asprella. Next base: position 24,518,344 of record CM042197.1, read on the forward strand.
TTTTTGTGAATAGTGTGAAAATCCTTTTTATTTTTGTACATACTTTTCTGCTTTTAAATTGCTACAATGAAAATATGGGCCAAGTAAAGTAATGTCCCAAAATGCCGACCTCAAGTGTGGGTAGGGATTTATCCTAAGAAGCCATGATTTTTTGTTTTGAACTTATGATGTTTAGACTTCTCTGATTGTGTATAGTGTAATAGAGAAACACGTTATTTTTGGTTTAACATTTGAACGTTGAAGTCCGTTTGAACGTGTGATGCTTGCAGTACTTTGCCTCTGATGACTTCTCTACTGAAAACACTATTGAAAACAAAAAGTACTGGGAGCTAGCACCATTTGAAAGACCCTTGAGTGTTCAAATGTTAATTTAAAAATCTTCATTTCAGGTCTGAACGTTTCCATCGTTCGAACGGTGCGATGTGGAGTATAAAAGTCTGAACGTCTGATTCATTTCAAAATCCCCAAAACCTCTCAAACCCTAGAGCTCGTTTCTCACTCCCCATACCTAAATCTACCCACAAACCCGAAGAAACCCTAATTTGACCCTCTCAAACTCATCTCCACCTCAAAAAAAAAAATCAACCCCATACTAGAAACATAAATTTTTAGAACCTCCTCCAAGCTACCGACATTCGAATGCCATGCCTCGCATGAAGATACCTACTAGGCGTGATACACTAGTGAACCAAGAGCCCAACTGGGTTGAGGATGTGATCCAAGAAGGACAAGGGAAGAAAAGGAGAAAGAGGTATGACCGTACCAAGTTTCAAAACGCCCTAAAAGTGGAAAGGTATGAGAATTTCTTCAAAAATCAAGTTGTGGTATGTGAGAGAGACGTTGTAGTTTCTGACTTTGCTGAGTTGGATTTGCTAGAAGAGATGGAGAGAAACGAGTGGGTGTGGCATTTGAAAAATGGAGGGAGGGCCATTGTTGATTCGGTGCAGGAGTTTTACTCCAACGCCGAAATCATCGTCGGCACTATCCAGATCTATGTAAGGGGTAACCACATAAGTGTGGATGAGCCATATCTCAAAGCGATTAGACAAGAGCTGCCTCAAGTAGACAACCCCAGATAACCCCCAAAGAAAAATGTTGAGTTGATAAGGTAGGCAAGGAATTGACTAGGGTTACGGATTTTACATGGGGGAAGAGGAATTTTTTGAAACAAGGGGAATTGACCAACAAGTACAAAATGCTCAACTTGATTACGGTCTCTAACTTAGCCCCTCTAAAAAAATGAGATTTTTCCTGAGATGGCTCACCTCCTCTATGCCATCGGAAAAAGACATAGTTTTGATCTCCCTTCTCTCATCCTAAACAAAATGAAGAAAGGGTGTAATGTGAAGAAAAGTGCATTGTCCTTTAGCACTTTGGTGACATATATTTGTCTAGAAAATGGAGTATGGGAGAGGCCAGAGATGGAGATACAGTTGCCAATGGGACCACTCAACAAGGGCTCATTCAAGAGAAGCCGGGGACACAGTGATACACCAACAGAAAGGCAAGAAATGCCACCAGCCCGAAGAAGAGACAATGTACAAGAGGAACTTGACAGAGAGGAAGAAATGGAGATAGAGAGAGAGATGGAGGAGGAGGAGAGAGCACAGCCATATCAGGCAGGACCTAGCTCCAATACTCGAAGATCACTTAGGGATGTCATGATTGGGATTGAGACCAATCAAGTTGCGATTCTCCGACGGCAAGCTGAGATCCTCAAACAATAGGAGGAGAGTCTTGGCTATCTTAGGGGTGGAGTTAGAAGAGATTGAGGAGATTGAGAGGAAATGATTGTTCTTTTGTTTGTTGGTTTAGTTTGCTTGTGTGTTTTCATGAATATTTTCAAGTGTTTTGGATAGAAAGGATCATTAATGATTGGTGTATCAAATGATCATATTGTGGGAATGGAATGATTCAATTTATCATTTTTATCTATTAAAAGGCATTTGTAGAATTAGCACTTTAATAATTTTTGTTGATAAAAACACATGTGGACGTTAAGATTGTTTGATAAAGTAACTAATCACATGATCAGTTTGACGCACAACTTGGCAATCTTGACCTAAGGCCACAACTCTTCTAACTAATATCATCTCTATGCTTAAATTATCAAATGTACATGAGTATTCGTTATTCCTAAGGTACACGGTGATCAGACTCAAAAATGGAATCGGTATATAACCAACATTCCTCGAAAAATCCGAAATAACCAATTGAGATAACAAAGGATACCATGGTAAGTTTTGAGCCCTACGATGCTTCAGAGAGAATATCAACATCTATTCAAGAAAGGTTTTTCACTTTCTATTTTTCAATAATCTCATTAATTTTGTTTTGATTGATTCAACTAATGTGATCTATTGACATATCCCACAAGAAATACAGGCAAGACGACACATACATATGCACATATTTGAGAAAGGATCTTAGGCCATATTTGGATCAACTTTGAGCCTTAGCTAATCCTTTCACAAACGTATGACCCTAGTCAGCCGTGATTGAGCCTTCAAAGTATGATTTTTTTTCTAAAAAGCCCATATGATGACCAAGTCACAAGGAAATATACTTGACTTACCTTGCTATCTAATTTTCTTGCACCCTCGTATAAATCAGAATGATACAGAAAAGCAAGGAAAATAGAAAAAATAATAGTGGCTACTATTCCACGAAAGAAAAGAAAATCAGTAAAAACAATCGAAAAAAGAAAACAGATAGAAAGACAGGGAATTGCCAAGAAAGTGAAAAATAGGAAAAATGAAAGAAAGAAATCCCATTCCCAGAAAAAATGTCAAAAGATCAAACAGAAGTGTGCTAAAATGCAAAAAAGATATAGCATTTTTGAAACTCCATTGATGTCATTTCGTTATCCACTGACCTCTAGCCACATTACAACCTATGAAAGCCCTAATTGATCTCAAGTCTGATGCATATGCATGTTGTCAATCAAAAGTTAGGGTATGTTATATAGCATTTCGTTATTTGCATCAATATTCTTCCATGAGATTATACCAAGAACATGATAAGTCTATTTGCTAAAAAGTTTCACTCCTTTACTAAATTGTGGATGCAATTTTTGATTGGCCATCTTCTGATTACATGCTCAGTGAGAAACAAGTCACCATATTCAGAGTGAATCCTTTGCTGAGAGCGTTCCTATGACAGATTTGTGAAATCAAAACTGTCCATGAAAGGTGGTAAAAGTGGAATGCTTGTTATCTACCAATTCTTGTTTCTAGAATGACCATCCTACTACAAAGGAAATTTCAAATTCTAATGTGACAGAGGCTAATTTTTGCATAGGGATGGTACCAAGATAAAGAGCATGCAGGATAAAAAGTCAAAATTGAGGGATGGGTTTCTCAATGACCATGATGATAATTTACTTTAATCAGCAATCTCACATATACATTTGTTCGACCGAATTTTGTGGGTAGCTTCACTGGAAACCCTGACGAGACAACACTCGTCCACTAGGGTAAACCTAGAGGTTTAACGGCTTGTTGCTTAAGCTAAATGCAAACAGATAACCTACAAAAAAGGTGTTAGAAATAGATTTACATTTAATTATTGTTGTATTACTAGGGACTAGCAATATCTAGGTTGGGGGTGTGATTAGTACTCAAATATAACATATTATTATACCCTTTTTGGTCTAATTGTACTCTGATGGAGTTTAAGTGATGATGTTTTGGGTCTTAAAGTGAACAAGGGTTCAAGGGATACAAAAATTACATTTGAAAGTAACAGCAGCACATTAATGAACAAAAGTGGAGAAGCTTACAGGACACAAATAACGTTCGAATGCTCTCTTGAACTAATAAAATACCAGGCATATGAGACAAAGTGTGTTGCAGGCAAGAACCAAGGCCCTGGAGACTTGAGCACTACGTTCGAACGTCATACACTGTTTGAACGTCCACTAGAATAATGACAAGATCAGACAAACTGAAGACATTATGTGTTGCAGACTTGCAGTCAGAAGGCTCGGGCACTTGAGTGCCACGTTCGAACGACAATCTAGGTTCAAACGTCCCTGGAATTATTGGAGAGATAGAGTAGTCAGACTCTGGAGGGAGATTTGCACAGAGGACTTGTAGGGAGATTTGCATAGAGAACCACGTGTCTTCTAACCTGAAGGGTTGGCACTGAATTCATCTGATGTTTGAATGATGGAGAGCAAAGACAGAGAAACCGTTCAAACGCCCAAACCGTTCGACAACCTTGAGAGACTGCCTGCAGAGTGGTTGGCTTTTCACTTTGACTTTGGCCCCAGACTCTAATCATTTACCCCTCCCCTTGCCTTCTCCTTGCTTATAAATACACTTAGTTTATAAGGAGAAAGAGAGCAATTTTGGCACTAGAGGCACTTGTAGCACTTCTAATTCCTCTTCTTTGTCTTAATTTCATCTTTGCTAGAGAGTTGGGAAGTTTAGATTCCCACTCATTTCTTTACATTAATGTTTACATTTGCATTTTCTTAATAGTTATAGTTTCTTTATTTACTTTAAGTCTTTACATTTATGTTCATGATTTTCTTTAAGTCTTTACAATTATGGCTCTATTAACTTTTAGTCTTTACATTTATGCTATTTCATACTTGCTTTCATTTTTGTCTTGCACTTCAATTATTTGAGCTCTCTGATTGACATCAATTAGGTGTAAATTAGAAGTATTAAAAAAGTCGAATTAGTAGAATTACCGCACTAAAAAGTAGTAATTAAAGTAAATTAGGGTTAACAGTTTTTATCTAAAGTTGCAGGATAAATGCAGAAATAACCAAAGATGAAGGGCGCAATGTCGAGAAAAAGGAAAGCTGGGAGGCTAAAGTATAATAAATCAAGTCAGAAGCCTTGCAAGTTGCAAATCCACTTGCACCACCGTCTGGACGACACTGCCACCGTTCGAACGGTCCTCTAAAGACGGCCATACAAATCTCTTCCTCTCCTGCTTCCATTTCTGCCTATAATTAGGGGACCCTTTCTTCACAGCAAGGAGGCCGGAGTCTCTTTAGAAATTCTTCCACTCCAAGATACTATGAGCTCCCAAGACACAATACAAAGAGATAAAAAAGAGAGACCAAGTGAAAACACGTTCCGGTCCGTGTTATAGTGTAGTCCAAATCCTGTACTTTTATTTTTGTAATGACAACTGCTATCACTCCTTGCTCGTCTATAGCAATGGAGCGTGAGTAGTTTCGTATATCCTCCAGTGCGAGGGGAACATATGTACAATATTGGTTTGTTTATGGAATTGCTGATGTTTTATCTATACGTTTATTATATATATAAGACATGCCAGCTGGAATAACCCCGGTGATCCTATCGGTATGGCTTTGCTTCCGCCGGAATGCTGAGGAAGTTCCACTGACGCATGATATTACTATATATAATAATATTGCCTCCTAGAATAACCCCGGTGATCCTATCGGTATGGCTAGTCCTCCACTGGAACGCTGAGGAAGTTCTACTGTCAATATATATATTCC
>CM042197.1:24523928-24539517 GCA_023539305.1 Ilex asprella
TTCTGTTCGACCACATTTCACACATGCACATAGACGATTTGCTCGTCAATGTTTGGAATATGTACTTTCCGCATAAGGGTGGTGGTTGATTTTCAAAAGTTTCTAAATTTCTCACTCTTCTAGCTTTTTTCATGATTAATGCATGTTTGTCTTTTTGGAAGATGACGCACTAGAACGAGACTTAACAAGAACAGTTTCTCGTCCATGATAAAATATTATTATTTTTTAATTATTTATTTATATATATATAATTTATTTATTTTTATTAAGATTCACTATCCGGTTCTATAATGTCTGCTAGTCACAAAGACGAACCGAATTTTTAAATTACTATTACTATTTTTAATACACAAAGAAAATTTATGTGCCTATCTCCCCAACTTAAATTAACTGTTATTTGTAACGTAAGAATGGTAATAGTCAGCATTGATAATGGAGATCAGGAATTTGTTGTTGTTTCACCACTTGAGATATTTGTCAAAATAAATTACAAGTAATCAGTAATAATACTTGTAATGAAATAACAAGATATGTTTATTACATATAAACTGGATCTAACAGGTGTACAATCATTACATCTTTAGTATGGTCTGAGTCTTTGACCGTTTATTTTGAAAATATTTCCAGTAACTGAATTTTCAATTTCTATTGCTCCATAGTCAAAACTTGCTTATCAATAAAAGGACATGTCCATCTAGATTTCAGTTTTCCAAGAAATAATCTAAGCTTGGCATTATATAATAAAACTTTTTGAAATGGTTCAAAGGATTTTCTCATGATATATTTATCATTAAAAAATTTTATTCTTAACTTTGCAATTTTAGCATTTTCATAAGCTTCATTTCTTAATTCTTCTAATTCATTAATTTGTAGTTTGCGAGTTATTTCAACTTTGTCCAAATCAAAATTCATCATTTTGATTGCCCAATATGCTCGATGTTCTAATTCTATAGGCAAGTGACATGGTTTTCCATAAACTAACCGATAAAGAGAAATTCCTAGGATAGTCTTAAATGCAGTACGGTAAGCCTAAAGCGCATCAGTCAATCTTAAAGACCAATCCTTACGATCTGGATTTACTGTTTTTTCTAGAATGTATTTTACTTCACTATTAGCTAATTCAGCTTGTCCACTTGTCTGTTGATGATACGAAGTGGATATTTTATGTGAAAATTGAGTATTTTTTTATAAGATTTTCAAAAACTTTGTTACAAAAAAGTAATCCACCATCACTTATAATGGTCCTAGGAATTCCAAATCTGAACAAAATATTTTTTTAAAAAAACTTGATCACTTTTTTGTGATCATTATTTCTACATGGAATTGCCTCTACACATTTAGAGACATAATCGACTGCAACTAAGATATATAGATACCCGAAAGATGGGAGAAATGGACCCATTAAATCGATGCCCCAACGATAAAAAATTTTAATTATTAAAATAGGATTTAAAGGCATCATATTTCTTTTTGAAATATCTCCCAGTCTTTGGCATCTGTCACAGTTTAAAGGAAAGATATGAACATCTTTAAAAAGAGTAGGCAAATAGAATCCACACTGCAGAATTTTAACAGCGGTTTTCTTTGAAGCGAAATGGCCTCCACAAGTTTCAGAGTGACAAAAATGAATTAGCTGACCTATTTCATGATTAAGTACACAACGTCTTATTATTTGATCCTTACAGTATTTAAACAAATAAGGATCTTCCCAAAAAAAATTACGTACCTCTCTTAAGAACTTTTTTCTATCTAACCAGGTATAGTTAGAAGGGATAGTACCAGTGGCTAAATAATTAGCTATATCTGCATACCATGGTAATTCTGTAACTGAGAACAGTTGTTCAACTGAAAAAGTTTCTCTAATTGGAATTGGTTCTTCCTAGATTTCATAATTTAGTCTTGACAAGTGATCAACTACCACATTTTTTACTCCTTTTTTATCCTTTATGATAAGATCAAATTCTTGTAGTAAACAAATCCAACATAGGAGACATGGTTTAGTCTCTTTTTTTGTAAGTAAATATTTTAAAGTTGCATGATCTGTAAATATCACAATTGACGATCCAACCAAATATGATCGAAATTTTTTTAATGCGAACACAAGAGCAAGCAATTCTTTTTCTGTAGTTGAATAGTTCATTTGTGCATTATTTAGAGTTTTATTTGCAAAATATATAGCATAAGATTTTTTTATCTTTTCTTTGACCTAATACAACTCCTATTGCATAATCACTTGTATCACACATTAATTCAAAAGGTAAAGACCAGTCATAAGGTTGCATAATAGGTGCGGATATTAACATGTTTTTTAATTTTTCAAACGCAATTTGACATGCATTATTTCATTCAAATATTGTATCTTGACATAAAAGATTACAGATTGGTCTTGATATTGAGCTAAATTTTTTGATAAATCTTCGATAATATCCTGCATGACCTAAAAAAGAGTAAACATCTTTTACGGTTTCTGGTGAAGGAAGATTAGTTATTAAATCAATTTTGGATTTATCGAATTCAATTCCCTTTTTAGAAACTATGTGTCCTAAAACAATACCTTGTATGACTATAAAATGACATTTTTTCCAATTTAAGACAAGATTTGTTTCTTCACAGCGAATGAGTACTTTTGCCAGATTTTTTAAACTTAAGTCAAATGAATTATCATATGTTGAAAAGTCATCTATAAAAAATTCTAGATATCGTTCTACCATATCACTAAATATACTTAACATGCAGCGCTGAAAAGTAGCTGGGGCATTACATAATCCAAAAGGCATTCTTTTATAAGCAAAAGTTCCAAATGGGCATGTAAAAGTAATTTTTTCTTGATCATTTATTGCAATTTCAATTTGATTATAACCATAATATCCATCTAGAAAGCAATAGTATGCTTGCCCAGCTATTCTTCCTAAAACTTGATCTAGGAATGATAACGGAAAGTGATCCTTTCTGGTGAGAGAATTTAATTTTCGGTAGTTAGTACATACATGCCATCCCGTAACTATACGCATTGGGACTAATTCATTTACTTGGTTTTTAATTACAGTAATACCAGATTTCTTAGGAACTACTTGTATAGGACCAACCCATTTACTATAAGATATAGGATAAATAATATTAGCATCTAATAGTTTAAGCACTTCATTGCGAACTACCTCTTTGAGATGTGGATTCAATCTTCTTTGTATTTGACGAGATGGTTTAGCATTTTCTTCCAAATAGATACAATGAGTACACAGAAGTGGGCTTGTACCTTTTATATCTGTTATTGTCCATCCAATAACACTTTGATGATTTTTCCAAACTTCTGTCAGTTCTTTTTCTTGTATTTCTAATAACTTTAATGAAATTATTGCTGGATGAGTCTCATTTTCTCCTAAGAATACAGATTTTTGATAGATTGGAAGAGGTTTTAGGTCTAGTTTAAAAACTTTGATATTTAATTCTACAATTTTTGGAATCAATTCTTCACATTTCAGATTCTTTGCAGGTATATTTTCATATTTGGCATTAGGTATGGATTCTAGTGTAAATATTTCCATTTTTAGAAAAGTTTTTTCAACAAAATTTTGTGTCATTTGATTGGTAGATAAACTTGTCTCCGTTAACCCCTAATTACTATCCCTTAGACTACACAATGTATGGACGAAGGGAAGGATTTCTCTCCCTTGGGATAGTGTCAAAAGAAAGGGCAAGGAGAAAGGGAAATGGGACGAAGTCAATATGAGATGTATATGCACGAAAATGCTCCCCAATCGCAAGGAGACTTTCGTGGGTCGTGTTATACTTGGCGGTATTCCAAGGACGATTCCACAGGGAAGGAAGTAAACCAGTGTGAAAGTGATTTGGTGAAAATGAAAGTGTAAAATCTTTGGGGTTGAAGATTGTTTGGTGAAGTGTGTACTAATGAAAATGTAATGAGAAAACAAATGTTAGCAAACCCAAGAGGTCACTCCAATGGGAGTACCATCTCAACTACAAACCCACCTCCGATAGAGCATGAATGAACGATTGATTCGCGGGAAGCTAGGGATAAAATTGATGAGGATCTAACCATAATCCGTGACTATGTCTACAGAATATCAAAGACTCACCAACTCATCTACTCTCAACCCGGTCAAACCGAACCACTGAACTCATAAGAGAGGGAAGAGAATGAGTTGGAATGGTATACCCAAGTGGAGGTTTTCCTTGGATTTACCAACCTAATGATCTAGCTACTCATGCTTGAAATGAAACCAACAATGTAATGAGAGTGCATGGAAAAACTATGAAGATTTAGAGTACTAAGTGCAAGAAATTAAAGGCTAAAAGTGAAAACATTTCAAACCCATTTTACAGCTAAGAAAAATGAAAGACTTGGAGCATTAATGGTGAAGATTTGAATGAGCATTGAACTAACAAGAAAAATGAAGGAAAATAACAATAATGACATTCAATGAAGTTTTAAAGATCTTTACAAGAGATTACAAGGCAATGTGATGAAGAAAATGCTGAAAAATCAAATTATCTCTCTTATAGCACTATTCATTTTCTTCTACCCAACTCTTCTTTTCTATATCTATTTTTTTTTCCATCATGCTGAACTCTCTCCCCTTTTCCCTCCATAATGTGTCTCTAGAGGTTTGGGGTAGCTTGGGAAGTCCCATCCATCCGTAGGTAGCAGGTGGCATAGGTTGGACAAGGGTGTGCAGAGCTTGTTTGCACACCCAACTTCTTCCTCTCTTTCTCTCTTCATTTATCATTCCAACTCCAAAACATCCAATCCATGGTGTGAAAAGATGAATAGTATTGTGGGCGTGTCAGGGGAGCAGGGGAGAGATGATGGTGGGGTCCGCAAAGCGACAAAGCTTCAACTGCAGAGATTTGGGAAAAAAATTTGACAGACAGTACTGGTACAACGTACCAGTACCTCGAACTCTAGTAGCCTTTGCATACCGGCACGGTGTTTGCTATTTTTGTTGTTTCATCAACCTTTGAGCATTCCAATTCTCATTCTTTCATCCCTCTTTGTCTCGATCCTTGTTGAAGTGCGATAGGGAGTCTCGTTTAACACTTTTTAACTGCAAATTCAAAATGTCATCATTAATAACTCGACATATGTAACTCCCATCAATAGCACCATAAAAATCATTGATTAATGAATGATTAGCACATATAATTATGCAATGCTTTATGCTAATCACACCCCCCAACTTAACTGTTGCGAGTCCCTAGAAAACAAGTTATTTTTAGTATGAGACAAAGCATCTTCATGCGTACTCAATTCATTCAAACATCCATTCATCCAAACAATTTAAAAGTAAAAATCGTAATGCAATTTACAACATAAGCATGAACACAATTTATCAAACCATGGTTTTCCATAATAAGTCATGAAGTTGGAGTACATGGAGTAGGACATAAAAAACAAACGAAATAGCCTACAATCCTTTTCCAACCACATCCTTCCCAATTCAAAAAGAAATAAAAAAGAAAACACCAAACACAATCCAATCACACAACCCTATTCTTCATCACCATCATCCTCCTCATCATCCTCAACTGCTCTTGATGTTGAAGGACCAGAAGTAGAAGTGGCACCAACAGAAGCAGGGGATCCACAGGGGATGGGGCTCCCGGGGAAGGTATGCATGAAGAGCTCTTTCATCATGGCCATCATCCCCTGCATTGATCCCTCCAATGCATCAAGACGTTGGTCCATTGAACGCGTTGGCACAGATGTAAATGGCCTAGTGGGAGCAGTTGGCAGCAAGTCATCAAGGTCAACCTCTATTTGAGCTCGTTCTACTCGGCTCATTGCTTTCCTCTTTTTACTACTAACTTTGCCAATAGCTCCTGTCTCAGTGGTGATCTTGTCGAAAGCGTAACCATTCACTTTAAAGTGCTAGCACATTCGGGTTTCCAGACCCCCGCATGACAAGTTGGTCATTGGCTTCACAGTCGAAGCAAAGTTCTTCATCACTTCCCAGTTAATCATAGCAAAATTAATCATTTTCCCCGACACAACAGTATCAAGCAGGGCTAACTTCTCCATATTAGGCTTCTTTTGAGCAACTCTCGGGAGGAGATTATAATGGAGAAGTTTGTTTAAAAGCCCATAGACATGCATCAATCCCCCACTATCCACAGTTCCCCTAAATTTTGAAGGGCCTTTATACATCAAAGCAACAAACTCACCTTTGGTCTTCACTTTGTCCACATTGTGAGGATAGACAGGCGGGAAGGGTGGTGGTCTCTGATAATCCCCTAGGAGAGTGGCAATGACATCCGGGGTAACCTCGAACATCTCGCCCCGCACATTGGCTCTCAGCGTCTCCCCATTTTGCACTGTCACCACCCGAAGCGTCTGGTAGAATTCTCTGTACAGGGATATATTATACCCCTCAAAAGGTTCAAACCACAATTGCATCCCATGTCTTTCGACGATTTTCACAGCCTCATGTCGTGGGGTGAGCAAAATGAAATTAAGATGTCACTCACATGTAATGCCCTTATCCCCAATCAACTAGAGTCGTGCCATCGTCCTTGCCCTTTTTCTTTGCTCCTCAGGATGCATGCTTGGCCCTTCACCACTCCTCTTGTGGCAATGGGGCACTTCGGGTGTAGGAGACTCGGACCCTGCTCTTTTGGCACTTCGGGTGTAGGAGACTTGGACCATGGAATTCAACAGTGCCCATAGTGAGAGAAAAGCAAAAATACACCATAATCGACCCTCAATCGAGTCTATTGGTTCAAGTACAACTCCAAATCGACGAGCCATGTGAAAATGCTAGAGGAGATTTGAGGGATTTGGGGGATTCGACAGCAAGGGTCTTGGGCAAGGATGGCACCAAAATTCGACTTGAAGGAGGGAGAGGGTCTAGGGTTTAAGGAGAGAGGAATGGAAATGGGGCCTTGGGTGCTTTCGAGTGAGGAAGAGGGAGAGTTAGGGCTGGAATTTTAGGTGGTAAATGAGGGTTTATCGATAGATTTAAAATAAAAGACCTAATTTTTTTTCTCAGTTTAGCAGACAATACCGGAATAGCGTACCGGTACTGTATACAGGTACCTCAAACTCTAGTAGCCTTTGCGTACCGGTACGGTTTCTATTGTTTTGGCTGCAAAAATTCTGTTGAGCTCTTCTCACCACACCATTTCAACTAAAGGCCTCCCTAGACACTTTTACCACACTCCTAATGACCACTACTCCATTCCAACAATGTACTCCTGCTAAAAACCAAAATTCGAACCATCATGCCCAAATTAATGTTAAAATTGCACAGTGATTTAAACCTTTGATACATTCAATCTATGTGGAATGGATTTTTATTTTCAACTTATCAAAAGGAACACCTAAAATATGCATCATAAATTTCATAATTGGGGCATTCCTATGTCATGTCAAATATCAAAAACTTGAGCCATATTTCTTCATTCCAGAAGCATGAGTTATTTAACACATTTCTCATATGACTAAACTAAACATACATGAGCAAACCCATAGTCTCCAACACTAGTCTAAAGTATGCATGTACACATTGATTTCCAACATGTTTGTGTGTGAATTAAGCACAAAATTTGAATATTTACACAATAAGATTCACATTCGAATGGCTAGATAAACTCAATTTCAATGCAAAACTCGCCAAGGGACACTCTTAAGCAATAAACGCACACAAGTTATCCTGGTATGCACTCCATGTGTACATGTGATATAGAATCTTGTGTTCAAAACAAAGTGCTCACATGTAATCCTGAAATGAAGTTCATATATGAAAATGAAGCGGCATTGGCATAGTCTCATGAGTAGAATGTTAGTGCATTAGATAGTAAGACATAACTCATCATTTTCTTTGAAATTATGCACCTTTTATGCTTCTCTAGATCACTTAAGACTTTAAAGGTTATAATGTGGCCTTGGGGTGATATATAGGTAAAGGAAATGAAGGAAATAGGGTAACAAAGAGGGTTGTTACGAGTGAGAGACCTTTATTTTGAAAAAAAAAACATTTCCCTTTTCATGGGATTTTGATTCTCGAATCATCACCACTCCCTCCCCTTTTTTTTTTTCTTTTCTTTCTTTTCCTTGACATTTCCCTTTTCTTTTTCTCCTTCACCCATTTTTTCTTTTCTTGAATTTTTCATCTTTTTCTGTTCAACTCATTGAGTTTCAACCTCATTCATCCCTTTTGCTTGAATTTTCACACCACATTTCCTTTTTTTGCAATCATTTCTGTTTTAGGAACAACCAAGGCATGATAGGTATTTCTTATTTTCTTTGGCTTGGTTGAATGTTTGGTATATAAAAGAATTGAAAAAAAAACTCAGTCAAGGCACTAGGGATAAAAATTGCACACACAAAAAAAGGGGGGGGCAAAGGCTCAAAATATTCAACGATGGCCTAAGATCACTTCTAGGTCCGTATGGGAAGGCATCATATGCTCAAGACAAATCAGTAAACAACCCAATGCAACTAACCACAACAAAGGTCATGAGACTATTGAACATAATTGAGATTGAAAAATTGTTCTTGGAGTAAATGTAAGTTCCCTAAAAAAAAAAAAATTAGCACTAAAGTTCTCATGGGTCCTTACTCATCTTCACTACTTATGTCAAGCTTAAAACATGAATCCAATCCTTAAATTGCCAAAATTACACATTCAAACATCACATACAGATGAGTTTGAAAATCAATACATAAGTGATACTCATGCATAGGATCAACTTCCACAGAATGCTCATACGCACAAAGTTCACAACAACTATAAACATGTCATCCAACACACAAACTCTTCATGAAGGATTACAGATCCACTTTAGATTATTTTCATAAAATTTTTTCAAAAATTTCACATATTTTTCACTATTGTGAGCAAAAATCAAAAAATTCTAACAACCATGTTGTATCATACAAATGGTGCACCTCACCACCCAACTAGAATCATGCATCGTCCTCAATGTAAAAAAAAAAAAGATATAGTATACAATGAAAGACAATAAAAAGATGAGAAGGGTAAGAGAACACCTCGCAATTGAGATTTTGACAAAAACAACAAGATCTCGATCTAAGAGAAACCAATCTGTAAAACCAAAAGTGAGAGACATAAAAGAAATAAAATTAACATAAATACATAAAAGGAATTGGACAATAGAGAAGATAAAAACAAGCTAATCCTCCACGGCTTCCGGATACACCGAGTCAATTAAATCTTCTTCCACCCTCTGTTCTTCAAAACCCTCAAAGAATGGCTTGAGTCTTTGGCCATTGGCCTTGAATGTCTGGCAATCTTTAGGGTTTGTGATATCCACTGCTCCGTTGGGGTAGGCCACCTTGACAAGACAAGGCTCATCCTAGCGGGATCTTAATTTTCTTTGGAAAATGGAGAAACAAGAATTATACAAGAGCACTTTTTATCCGGGCTCAAATGACTTCCTTTTGATGGAATTATCATGAAAAACTTTAGCCCGTTCCTTTGAAATTTTGGAACTCTCATATTCATCTCTTCGGATCTCATCCAATTCATTCAGTTCCAACCTTCTCTGCTCACCAGCCAATTTCAGGTCAAAATTCAAGTTTTTTATGGCTTAGTAGGCCTTGTGCTCTATTTCAACCGACAAATGGCAAGCTTTTCCATAAACTAGCCGGTAGGGAGACATGCCTAAAACAATCTTATAGGCAGTACGGTATGCCCATAAGGCATCGGTCAGTCTTACTGACCAATCCTTCTTGTTTGGGTTAACCATTTTTTCAAGATATTCTTAATCTCCCTATTGGCTAATTCAGTTTGGCCATTGGTTTGTGGGTGGTATACAGTGGATACTTTGTGTGTAACGCCATACTTAAACATTAATGATGCAAATGGCCTATTACAGAAGCGGGATCCACCATCACTGATCATTGCACGAGGCATCCCAAACCTTGAGAAAATGTTCTCTTTGAGGAACTTGACTACGACTCGGTGGTCATTAGTCTTTGTTGGGATAGCCTCTACCCACTTGGACACGTAGTCCACTGCCAGAAGAATGTACAGATAAACAAAAGACATGGAACATGGACCCATGAAATCGATGCCCTAATAGTCAAATATTTCATATTTCGACGGGTCACACTACCCAATCGTTGGCATTTATCACATGCCTTACAATATGAAACCTTACTGAAGAATTTTAGCTGAAGTTTTCTTCACCGAGAAATGGCTGCCACAAGCTTGGGAGTGGTAGAATGCAAGGACGTTCTGCTGTTCATTTTCGGACACGCATCTCCTCTTGACTTGGTCTGAGCAATATTTGAACAAGTACGAATTGTCGAAGTAAAAATAGTTCACGTCCACCTTGAATCGTCTTTTATCTTCCACGCTCCAATCTGGCGGTATTTGTAGCAATGTAATTATAGATTTCTGCATACCAAGGACAAATTGAATGATTTGAGATTAAAGGTTCATCAGGAAAAAAGTCAGGAATGGGAATATGCTCATTAGTCTCTTGCACCACCAATCGAGATAAGTGATCCGCCACAACATTCTCTACTCCTTTCTTGTCTTTAATTGTCAACTCAAATTCTTGCAAGAGGAGGATCCACATAATAAGCCTTGGTTTCGCATCCTGCTTAGCTAACAAATACTTCAAGGTAGAATGGTCAGTGAAAATAACAATAGGAGAACCAATGATATATGAACGAAACTTATCAAAATCAAACACTACGGCTACCAATTCTTTTTCCGTGGTGGTGTAATTCATTTGAGCTTCATTAAGTGTCTTGCTATTGTAGTGAATGACATACAATTGATTTTTCTCCTTCTGTCCCAGCACTGCGCCAATCGTGTAATCACTCGCGTCGCACATAAGCTCAAAAGGAAGATCCCAATTAGGTGGTCGCATGATAGGAGGCGTGACAAGCATGCTTTTAATTTTTGAAAAGATGCCTCACAATCATTTAACCACTCAAAGGGGACTTCTTTAGACAGTAAGTGGGTTAGGGGTCAGGCCAATACACTGAAATTCTTAATAAATTGACGATAAAAACTTGGATGACCCAAAAATGACCGGATTCCCTTGATGGTTATCGGCGTGGGAAGGTTGGAGATGGTCTCCACCTTGGATTTGTCAACTTCAATGCCCCTTGTCGACACTATGTGGCCCGACACGATTCCTTCTGTCACCCTAAAGTGACGCTTTTCCTAATTCAAAACAAGATCCTTTTCTTCACATCTCTCCAATACTCTCCATAAGTTCTCCAAGCATCCATCAAAGGAATCAACAAAAATAGAAAAATGATCCATAAACACCTCCACAATCTTTTCCACCATGTCGCTAAAGATCCCCATCATGAACCGTTGAAAAGTCCCTCGGGCATTGCATAGTTTGAATGACATACGGCGATAGGCGAAGGTACCATATGGATAGGTGAATGTTGTCTTCTCTTTGTCCTCTAATGCTATCTCAATCTGATTGTAGCCAGAGTACCCATCTAAGAAACAATAGAATAGATGCCATGCTACCCTTTCCTAAACTTGATCCAGAAATGGCATTGGGAAGTGATCTTTTCCTTGTACAAGCATTGAGTTTCCGGTAGTCAATGCAAACTCTCCATCCGGTTATGATTCATGTCGGTATGAGTTCATTTTTCTCATTATCCACTACCGTGACTCCCGATTTCTTTGGTACTACTTGTGTGGGACTTACCCATTTGCTATCGACGATCGAAAAGATGATGCCCACAATCAAGTAGTTTTAAAACCTCCTCCATCACCACCTCCTTCATGTTGGGATTTAATCTCCTTTGAGGTTGTCGCGAGGGTTTGGCATCCTCTTCAAGGTAGATACGATGGGTGCAAATGATAGGGCTAATCCCCTTGATGTCCACGATAGTCCACTCAATTGTTCCTTTGTGCTTCCTCAAAACCTCCAAGAGCATTTATTCTTGCTTCACCTTCAAAGTAGAGCTAATGACCACCAGAAAAGTTTCTTCTTTGCCAAGATAGGCATACTTCAAGTGGGAGAGTAATGGCTTCAACTCTAGTTTTGGCTCTTGCTCTTCTGACGAATATTTTTTTCCTTCTTGCTTGGGTAACTCCTCAAATATGGGAATCCAACTTCCCATCCCCATCAAGTCTTCACACTCCTCTTATTTTTCCAATTTCTCTAGGTCAACAATTTGTTCCTCCTTCAATTTCAACATTCTTTCCAACTCCATTTGCTCCTCGATCAAGATGTCAATTCGATTTACCTCATTCAGCTCCTCGTCATCTCCTAGTTATTTTGCTTGGTTAAACACATTAAGCTCTGTAGTCATGTTCCCAAATGCCAATTTCATCACACCATTCCTACAATTAATCATTGTATTAGATGTAGCAAGGAAGGGACGTCCAAGAATAACAGAGATTTGGGAACTCAGATTAGCCACGGGATGTGTATCTAAGACAATAAAATCAACGAGGAAGTAAAAGTTATCAATTTGAACTAAAACATCTTTTACTACTCCCCTTGGTGTGCAGATGCTATGATCCGCCAGTTCGAGTGTAACTGAGGTGGGCTTCAACTCCTCAAGTTGAAGTCATTGATACACCGAGTAGGGGAAGAGATTGACACTTGCACCCAAATCAAGCAATGCTTACTCCACCCGACAATTCCCTATGGTTATGGCAATTGTTGGATAGCCGAGATCCTTGAATTTCATAGGCGTGTTGGTCCTCAATATGGAGCTCACTTGCTCGGTTAAAAATACCTTTTTTCGAACATTCAAGCTCTTCTTTACCGTGCATAGATCCTTCAAAAATTTTACACGTGATGGTATTTGCTTGATAGCGTTGAGGAGAGGGATGTTGATTTTTACCTACTTGAACATCTCCAAAATGTCAGTATAATTAGCCACCTTGACAGGTGGCTTCAAACGATGAAAAAAAGGGCCAGGCATAAAAGGAATAAACATGTGCTCTTCAATCACATTCTCTTTTTCAATTACAATGTCATCTCTATTGTCGCTCTCCACACCTTTTTTGGCTACACTTTCTTTGGCCTCACCCCATTTTCTCCTTGTATTGGCAATGGGGCTTTGGGTGTAACCTTTGGCACCACCGTCTTTTCAAATTATTTGCCACTACGAAGGGTGGTGACCACCTTGAGTTGTTCACAACTCTCTTAGGTGGGTGAGGCTACTTCAACCACATGTTGACCTTTGGGATTCTCTTAGGGTTTAGTGGAATATTTTCCCTTCTATTGTTGAGATAATGGCATTGGTGATCTCGGTGAGTTGGGTCGAAATGTCCTTGTTGAAGGTGGTTTGGCTTTGAATGAAGTTGTAAAGCACATCCTCCAAGTTCCTCTTATGGGGAGGTTGGTAGATGGATGGATTTGATGGTCCTTGATTAGAAAAGCCTTGTGGAGGAGGATTTTGTGAAAAATTCTACTGTGGTGGTGTCGACTGATACCTTTGCTGATTTTTCCGTGACTTGGGTATTGACCTTGTTTAGGTGACACGAGAGATGAATAATCATTGGACCCATGAGGAATGGGGTTCTCATTTCTCCAATTGAAATTAGGGTGGTTACTCCACCCCAGATTGTAAGGGTTGG
The DNA here is from genome assembly GCA_023539305.1 of Ilex asprella. Classification (NCBI taxonomy): domain Eukaryota; kingdom Viridiplantae; phylum Streptophyta; class Magnoliopsida; order Aquifoliales; family Aquifoliaceae; genus Ilex; species Ilex asprella. The sequence goes on from CM042197.1 coordinate 24,537,482, forward strand.
AATATGGAGAGAATGATTGCCTCGGATGATTGAAGGCATGGACTTGTTCATGGTATGCTTCCCTAAGAGTCGGAATGCTCGGACACTCCAATGTGGAGTGCTCAATATTCTCACAAATAGCACAAACCTCCTCAGTTCTTAACACTTGGGACACCTCCTGTCTCCTATTTACCTCAAGGTTCTCTACTTTCCTACACAATTTGGAAATTTGTGAAAGTAGGTCTTTCCGGTCTTTTAGATCATAAATCCATCCCCCTTTTTGTTGGCCACTCCCTTGAGGCAAAGATCTTGGCACATTGGTAGGATCAGTGATGTGCCATGACTGTGAATTTTTTGACAAGGTATCAAAATAGTCCAATGTCTCATCGAGTTCTTTGTTCTAGAATTCTCCATTGCACATCATGTCGATAAATTATCGATGGCCCGATGTAATTCCTTCATAGAAGAAACTCACCAATTATCATGGTTTATAGCCATGTTGTGGGATGGACTGCAGTAACTCTTTGTAACTTTATTGGTAAAATTGTTCGTTGGGATTTTCTGAAAAATTTTGAATTTGCTTCTTAAGGGTGGTGGTTTTGTGCACCGGGAAAAACTTCTTCAAAAACATAGAGATTGCTTCTTCCCAAGATGTCACAGTCCAAGATCTTAAGGACTGAAACCAAGTCTTCGCCTCATCACTTAAGGAGAATGGGAAAATTTTCATCCTAGCTATTTCTTCCATATTGTGATTAGGGATAAAAGTTTCAACTATTTCTTCAAAATTCCTTATATGTGAATAAGTGTTCTCACCCTCGATTCTGTGAAATTCGGGAAGTAAGTTCAACATCTCCGGTTTGACTATGAAGAGATGAGCTTGGACTGGGAGAAGAATGCATGTGGGTGTGGTGCATCGGATTGGTTGAAGGAAAACCCTCATTGACCTAGTCGGAGGGTCAAGTGGGATGTTGTTCCCCTCATTCCTAGGTGGGGGGAAAATGCACTCGGGGGTTAGGCCATCTAGGTTGTTGCAGTCCCCCATCCTCCTGGACATTAGGATTGGCTCCTACATCATCAAAATTGTCACCCGCATCCTCAGGTAGGACTTGGTTCATATTCATATTAGGGTCCATGAATTGCCTAACTAGTCGATTTTGCTCATCACTTCCCCACATAAAACAAAAAATCTAAAAAAAAAATGAAATGAAATTATAAACAAACAAAGATATGTTCACGAACCATGTACCTTAGCCCATGATGAAGATCACTGGACTTATCTCCGTAGTCCGAAAATCACCTTCTTGGTTTGGCAACGGCGCCAAAAATGATTAGTTGATAACCTTGTCTCCGTTAACCCCTAATTACTATTCCTTAGACTATGCAATGTATGGACGAAGGGAAGGATTTATTTCCCTTGGGATAGTGTCAAAAGAAAGGGCAAGGAGGAAGGGAAATGGGATGATGTAAATATGAGATGTATATGCACCAAAATGCTCCCCAATCGTAAGGAGACTTTCATGGGTCGTGTTTTACTTGGTGGTATTCCAAGTTCGATTCAATGGGGAAGGAAGTAAACCAGTGTGAAAGTGATTTGGTGAAAATGAAAGTGTAAAATGTTTGTGGTTGAAGATTGTTTGGTGAACTGTGTACTAATGAAAATGTAATGAGAAAACAAATGTTGGCAAACCCAAGAGGTCACTCCAATAGCAGTACCATCTCAACTCCAAACTCTCCTCCGATAGAGCATGAATGAATGATTGATTCGGGAGAAGCTAGGGATAAAATTGGTGAGGATCTAAGCATAATCCGTGACTATGTCTATGGAATATCAAAGACTCACCAACCCATACACTCTCAACCCAATCAAACCGAACCATTGAACTCATAAGAGAGAGAAGAGAATGAGTTGGAATGGTATACCCAAGTGGAGGTTTCCCTTGGATTTACCAACCTAATGATTTAACTACTTATGCTTGAAATGAAATCAACAATGTAATGAGAGTGCATGGGAAAACTATGAAGATTTAGAGTACTAAGTGCAAGAAATTAAAGGCTAA
>CM042197.1:24539617-24562681 GCA_023539305.1 Ilex asprella
TGCCAATCTATGTGCGTCTCTAGTATTTATCCTAGTATTAAAAATCTATATGGTTTATCCTTTCCTTATTATACATATCCACACCTTCACCACAATATTTTATTATGGATATATCTATACAAATATATAAAAAGAAAATACGGGGTGTTACAATACCAGTACGCTGGACCGGTATGGTGTCTGCTGTTTCTGCTATTTCAACTACCATTGAGCATTCCAATTCTCATTCTTTCATCCCTCTGTGTCTCGATCCTTGTTGAAGTGCCATAGGGTGTCTTGTTTAACACTTTTTAACTGCAAATTCAAAATGTCATCATTAATAACTCGACATATGTAACTCCCCTCAATAGCATCATAAAAATCATTGATTAACAGATGGTTAGCACATATAATTATGCAATGTTTTGTGCTAATCATCATTGTCTCAACACCATTTATTTCATATGGTTCTTCTTCGTCGCTATCTTCTTCTCTAGATCTTTTTGCACTTTTAAAAATATTTAATTCTAAAATCATATTTTTGAATGAAATTTTCATGATTTCATTCCTACAATTAATTAATGCAATTGATGTAGCTAGGAATGGATGAAATAAAATAAGAGGTATGTATTCAAGTAAACTTCCTAATTTACATGGCTCTGTGCCTATAATTATAAAATCTGCTGGAAAATAGAATTGGTCAACTTGGACAATAACATCTTCCACAATTCTGGATTGTAAGTTTAACATTAGACTGTTTTAATTCACTTAATCCTAGTTGTGTATATACTGCATACGACATTAAATTACAACTGGATCCAAGATCTAACAGAGCTTGTTCAAATCTATAATTTTTGACATGACATGCAACAGTAGGACTACCCGGATCTTTATATTTAAGAAACGTATCATGATGTATTATGGTATTAACTTGTTCTGCTGCAAATGCTTTCTTTGGTACATTATTTCTTTTTTTTATCGTGCAAAGATCTTTTAAAAATTTAGCATAAACTGAAACTCGTTTTATTGCATCTAACAAAGGAATGTTAATCTTTTCCTGTTTAATAACTCCTGATTGTCAGATTGATCTTTTTCGATTTGAATTTGTTTGACCCTTTGAGGAAAAGGTAAAGGAATAACACATGGAGGATCTTTTTCACTTTGTAATTCTGATTGTTTTTCAATTAAGGGTTCAGTTTCAAGTGACCTATTTTAAGGAATTGACTTATGGATTTTCTTTCGAATCTTAGGTTTAATAGTTTTATCAATTTCTTTACCACTTCTTAATGTTGTGATTGCTTGAACTTGATTTAAAGAAGTTTCAGATTACACAAAATTAACTTGATTTTGATTTTGTGGGGGTTTTGGTTGAGATAGAAATTTTCCTTTTTCTGTAGTACTTAAGGATTAGGTCAACTTTGCAAGATGACTCTTAATATCTTCAATACTCTGCAAAGTTTGAGATTTAAAATCGTTGAATGCTTGATTTGTTTGAGTATTGAAATTCATCTGACTCTGAATAAATTGATTCCTAGTATCTTCCAGAGTTCTTCTCTGAGGAGGTATATACGGTTTATGTTGTTATTGATTTTATGGTGGACCTTGTGTTTGATTTGTGGGTTGTGTATTCTTCCAACTAAAATTCGAATGATTCCTTCATCCTGGATTGTAAGTTTAAGAGTAAGGATTTAGATACGGCTTATTATTATTATAAGTTGGAACTGCATTGGATTGTTCGATTTAGACTTCTTTGAAAGCAGGTATAGTTGGACATTCCGCTGCAACATGTCCTGACAACGCACAAATTTCACAAGTTTGATTAGTAGAAGTAATAACATTTACTTGTTTAATTTTTTTCATTTCTAAGGCTTCTAATTTTCGAGATAAACTAGTTATTTTAGCTCTTAAATCATCATCATCTTTTAAGACATATTTTCCTCTTTCGGATGTAGATGGCCTATTTTCTACTATGTTTGAAGAAGTCGAGTCCCACATTTGAGAACTTTCAGAAATAGTATCAAAAAATTGAAATGCTTCTTCAGGATTTTTGTTCATAAATTCTCCTTAAGCCATCATTTCAAGAAATTGTTGCATTGCAAGTGGAAGAGCATCATAAAAAAAACCAACTAAGGTCCAATTTTTGAAAGCATGATGTGGACAAGCTTTGGAGAAGATCTTTAAATCTTTCCCAACATTGATAAAAAAGTTTCTTTTTCTTTTACCGCAAAATTCATTATTTTACGTCTTAGTGTATTTGTACGACGCACAGGACAAAACTTTTTAAAGAATTCTGTTTGTAAAGCTTGCCAACTTGAAATAGAATTTGGTCTTAAGGCATTAAGCCAGAGTTTTGATTTATCTTTTAAAGAAAATGAAAAAGTCTTACTTTGATCATTTTAGAATTATCTTGTAAGGTTCCACAAACTTCTTCAAATTCTTTTATATGACTATACGGGTTTTCATCTTTTATACCATGAAATTAAGGTAATAATTGTATTGTTCCTGGTTTAATAATGTGATTCAAAGCGTCTACTGGAAAAGCAAAACATGATGGGACATTAGTTCTTGTAGGATGTAGGTATTCTCTTAATGGTCGAGTATTTTGAGCTACTTCTTGTTCTCTAGCCTCTTCCTCCCTAACTACGTTTTGAGCCATACTTACGTCAAACGATTCTTGTAAAGATTTTGATGAAGAAGATGAGGATGATGAAGGAGTTGAATGATTTACTGATCCTGCTGATGAATGAACAGACATAGCCTATTAAACTAATAAATAAAACAAGCTATAACTATGGTAGATAAACAAACATTATTTATTATTATTATTATTATTATTTTTGTTTATATATATATAGATTATTATAGATATATATTTTTATATATTTTTATATTACTATAACTCCCCAATAACGGCGCCAAAAACTTGATTCGCACTTTTCTAGTGATCGGATTTAATTAATATTATACACCCAAGTATAAGTAGTCAAATTGTAATTTTCTCAATTTTAAGTCCAATTATCGATCCCACGAAGAGTTTTAGTAATTAGAACTTAAAATAAAATAAAAACAATAAAGGTGTATGTTTGAAGTAGAATATTGTTTCCTAGCTTGTGATGTGAGCTTAGTTTGATAACTAGTTTAAACAATTAAATAAAAATAGTGCATAAATAAAACAGATAACTGACAAGAATATAAAAGATACCCTTCAGTTTAGGGATCTATATGCTTTGTATTGGTTGATTACTGGTTATGCTACCTTACATCAATTAACTTTCATTTTACTAGAAAGCTAACCGGAAGGTCTGATGTATATAAGCCATAACACAGTTGCTTCTCAAGCTACACTGGTGGTAATATTGTAACACAGCTGCTTCTCAGGCTACACTGGTTATATCCATGTCAACTGATTAACTGAGGCAAACCAGAAGTATGAGCCTTTCATGAGGAATACTTGAGTTTCATTTGATCTTTTGATTGTAAATGCATATATAATAAACCATAATACAGCTACTTCTCAAGCTACACTGGTGATAGTATATTATAACACAACTGCTTCTTAAGCTACATTGGGTATAGATATGTCAACTGATTAATTCAAGTAAACTTGCAGGTTGTATAGACTATCTTCCAACAACTTGTCAGGTTTGTTGTGTTTAGATATGTCAACCAAAAGGTCAAGCCATTCAGACAGAATACTTGAATTATTCAATAGATTATCTGTGATATATATATATATTTACGAGCAAAACTTTCTCAGCGTTCCGGTGGAGGACTAGCCATACCGATAGGATCGCCGGGGCTATTCGACTGGAAATATTATTATATATAGTAATATCATGCATCAAATGGAACTTCCTCAGTGTTCCGATGGAGGACTAGCCATACCGGTAGGAACACCAGGGTTATTCTAGGAGCTCTCATAACTTTGGATTTTTCCTGGGAGCTCTCAGAACTTTGTGTTTTTAATTTGGAATGGTGGTCATTCGTCCTGCTAAAGTGAAGGTGGGGGTATTTATAGAAACAAAGGAAGCAGGGGGAAGAAGATAAGTGTTGGCCGTCCTTTGGTGACTATCTAGACGGCACTATCATCATCCAGACGGTTGGGGTTATCTGGTCTTGCAAGTTGCATGCATGCTGACTCTTCACTTGGGAAATTTAAACTTTAACCTTCATTGTTTCAAGCTCCTTAACATTGCTCTTTGCATCTTATCTTAATTCTGTATTGAAACTTGAAATTTAAAATATAAACTGTAAAAAAAAATCAATTACCGCACAAACCCTAATTCAAACTAATTACTATTTTTTTGGTGTGTTAATCATACTAATTTGAATTTATTAATAATTCTAATTTGTATACTATTTAAGGTTAATCAGAATCCCTGAGATCTCTAACTCACACCCCCGACATATCTGATCGACCCTTACCCAAGCACCTAGGGGAGAACTCACATACACTAGCTCGTCTAAGGTCTCAGTCTCTAAGCCCATGTCTTTCACACAAGACGCAACAATAAATGAATGTGGTGCACCTGAATTAAATAATACTCTAGCCCATGAGCGAGAGAGCCGAAATGTACCCCGTATAACTGACTGGTCCGCCGGCTCAGTTTGTGGCATCATGGCGCAAACATGCCCATGGGTCCCCAAAGTCCCGACTTGTGAGCCTTGCCCTCGACCACAACCGATACCCTGGCCCATCTGGCCTGCTTGCGGAGTTCCCACTCGTGAAGTTGTAGGAGCCTGTGCAGCACCTTGGAACAGATACTAGCTTCCCTGGCCCATACTGGGGTAGGAAGGAGTATAGTGAGTCTGTGTGTGCCTTACCGAAGACTAGGACTGAGATGCCCCATAGCTTTGGGATCCTTGCCTCCGAGGGCAATCCCGCATTATATGCCCCAGTTGGTGGCAATGATAGCAAGTCCTTTGGCCTGCCTGGTTGGGACGCCTCTCGTTTCTCCCACATAGTGAGGACTGACCTTGGCCTTGACCTAGATAGCCCTGATAGACGCGCCCTTGCCCCAGATGCCCTTGCGGTGCAGAAGTCCTTTGCTTTTTCCCCGCACTAGAAGTAGAGGATTGGTTCTCCTTCTTCTTGTGTTTAACACCCACCTCCCAGATGTTTCGTGCTTCATCCACCTCTCTCTCAATGGCCATAGTCATCGTGATCATCATGTCCAAGTCTTGCAGATGAAGACCCATAATTTTTCCCTGAATTGACAACTTCAAGCCATCCTCAAAATTCCTCACTTTGGCCATGTTTGTGGCCGCATAATCATCAGCGAAATGGGTTAATTCTATGAACATAGTCATGTATTCAAGCACCATCATTGTTCCTTGCCTCAAGTCTAAGAACTCCCAGTCCTTTGCTTGTCGAGCAATCGCTAGGAAGTACTTAACTATTAAGAGTTCCTTGAACTCCACCCAAGTTATGCCTCCAAGTGCTTGGAGTCTTTAACCCAATCCCACCATAATTGGGATTCTACCTCTAGCTGGAATGTAGCTAGTGTTATCTTTATGGCATCGGAGGTGATCTCCATAACCCTTAAGATCTTGTGAACCTGCCGAAACCAATGATCAGCTACCATCGGATACTCTCATCCCAAAAAGACCAGAGGATTATGGGCCTTGAACTTCTGTAGGTTACTTGATCCTCTTTGACCCATATTTGCACTGGTCTTTACAATAGTAGCAGTTGTAGCACTAGCTTCTGTAATAGTAGCAGCCGCATCACCAATAGCCTCCACGAAGGCTTGTTGGTCAAAGGCCGGTAGTAGTTGGTTGTTGTTTCGTCCACCCCGACGTCTGTTTCCTCTAGTTGCCATTTACACACACATAAGATAACAATAGGCCAATAATTTAGTATCCCAAAGTTAGGGATCAAACACAAACATTGAGAATTCTCCCATTATCCCCCTTGTATAACATGTGTCACATACTAGTAGACGTTTAACCCTTGAGCTACCTCGTTCATCCCTTTTTCGAACCCAATGTTATGTTTTCTAACTCTAGTGTTCCTCTTTTCCATAAACATTATATCATGTATAAAATTTCACACAACAAATAACACATAACATGTAGCAAGTAGAGCACATAACATGAAATGCATATGGAATGCAATGGTCTAGACCCATGCCCATCAAGCCCAGGTTAATCGTATACCTATGCTCTGATACCAAGCTGTTACCCCCCAAAATTTGGGATTTCATTGATTTTCCATTTACCGAGTTCCATAATTTAACAAAATTCGAGCAGAGTCTCCATTGTACGGGGAGCTCTACCCAAAACTCAACCTGTGCAATATATCTTTATATGACCCATCTGAGGCCCAATATAAAACATTGACCACACCAGGTCCATTTATAAGTAAACATTGGTCACACCGGGTCCCATTATCCATACTTATATCAAAACATGCACGGTTACTTTAACAATGGTTCATATATATTCTATTACAATCATTTGCAAAGGATTACATGCCCAAAATATAATTTTCACAAATGTTATACATTAACACAAAATAAAGTCACATTTGACTATCTTCAAACATGAGGGTCCAAATTGGAGCCATCCGCCGATGTATTTCTCCCACCTAAAATGTTTTCCCATATAGGGTGAGCAACACCCTGTAGAGTAATTTTCTATAGAGGCTACTCCCCAACTAAGTGCACAGATAATGTTCACATATAACATTTCATATTCAAATCAACATTCCAAGTAAGAATAGGCAATTCTAGGTTGGAATTCTACCATGTCATGCTATGAAATGAGATGAAACTCACTCATGCATCATGACCCGAGTTCTCACCGATTCTCATAACACGATGCAATGCTTTCGTGCAGTGTAACTGTCATTCGACGAAAAATCCAACCAATGATCATTTAAAAATAAAAGTTGTTTTATTATAAAACCAAATCATTGATGGGTGTTACTCATTGAATGAGTACTTTTATAAATCAAAATCTTGTGTCTTGTTGGGCAACGAATTTTAGATTTTATACTGCTTGTTTTGTATACCATGCTACACTTTTTTGGAATTTCACCACAGGAGAGTATATAACCAAGTCGTCGGGTCTTGCACCCGAGGAGGGGATCTACCCCTCTTGTTATACCTGACACAAGTTTTTCATATAACATGCGGCTCAATGGGATCTTCGATCTGACTTTATCGATTCCATATGTCAATCACCAAGAATGGTGTTTGATTAACCATGCATACACACACTCACACTCATGCTTAAGCCCATGAACGTGATGCCTCCGTGCATATACAATGTAATAATCCATATGGAAGACACGTCATATGAACCAATTAAATCATACATTTTAATATATATCATGGACAATTATATCATATGCATATAATCTCCAAAAATTCATCGTCAAAACATCAACTAGTATGTATTAACATTTATATCCAATACAATTCGCAAGCATGTTAGAACACAAAATGGCCCACAAATTCAGCCCATGAAAGTGCACAAAAACAGTCCATGTAAGTTCACAAATTCAGTCCATGAACGTGCACAAAACAGTCCACGTAACAACACAAATCCATCCCAAGAAAGTGCAAAAAAAATAGTCCATGAAAGTCCCTTAACAGTGCACAAAACACCCCACAAAATCAGCCCCTTAACAGTGCACAAAATAGCCCCATAACCGTCCCTTAACAGTGCACAAAATAGCCCCATAACAAGCCATAAAATAGTTCAAAATGAGGCCCCAAATCAATCCATAAAATAGTCCAAAATGACATCCCAAATCAGACCATAAAACAGTCCAAAATGCAGTCCCAAATCAGTCCATAAACCAGTCAAAATTTCAGTCACTAAACAGCCTACAATTTAGCCATAAAACAGCCCATGAAATAGCTATAAAATAGCCCAAAACAGTCCATAAAAAAAAGCCTCAAAACAGTCCCAAAAATAGTCGATGAAATCAGTCCATAACAGTCCCAATTTCAGCACCGTAGCAGCCCCCAATTTTGTCCCTTTAACAGCTGCTAAACAACCACTAATCAGCCACTAAAACAGTCCATTTTAGCTGCTAAAAAGCCCACTTAAGGTAACAATAAAACCAAGTAGAAAGAACCCTACATCTTGTAGCGTGTAGGAAGTGATAGAACTTCTAAAAACACCAACCAAAGCCCAAGAACTTGATTTCTCTAAAATATTTTCTTTGAATCTTTAGTAAAATCCCTCGTTCTTGGTACGTACACGTATCCCTCGTCGAGGAGATGAACTTTGGTTCTTGGCTCAACGGATTCTGACCGACGGAACTCCTGAAAATCGAAGAAGAAGCTTGAAGAACTATTTATTTTTCTCTCTTTTCTCTCTTCTCTCTCTATGTCCGGCCAAAGAGGGCTGAAATGAAGATAGTTGTGCTAAAAATATGATTTTAGCTCTTATTTATAATTTTAAATACTTGGTTCTAATCGTGCCACATGTCACTCGCTTACTCAGGTCCGTTTTCGCTCCGAAATGATTTATTAAATCCTTGTTTAGTCCAAATTAATTTTGATGGTACTTTAGTCCAATCATACTTAAATTTTAAAATATTCATTTTTTGGGACCAGTGAGAGGTCATCCACCACCCAGTCGTTTCAAACGACGTGTAAAAAGTTTGAGTATATCGGATTTCGACGAAATTCGACAGGGAGACTAGATTTCGCAACACTAGTCCAACGACGAACTTTGTTTCCTCACCCGAGGTCTAAAACATGAGTATTTTAAATATGAATTATAGTGAAAAATTACCATTTTGCCCTTTTTTTGAAAAAAATTAAATTTACCCCGGTTTTACACCCTAAGTCTAGCAAAATTTCTGAAATTTTGAAACCACCCCTAAAAGTTTCGATTAAGTTTTTAAAAATCAATAGTTATGCTAATAAATCAAATTGAGGTTGTATTCTCAAATAATGAGTCTCTAGAACCTTAAATACTATTCTGAAAAATTTATGGCATGCCCGAAAATGGAAAAATTATTTTTTAGGAAATTACACGTGGACTTTAAAAATTTTAAAAATTATGATTTGACCCCAAAACTTTTAAAACTTTTTCTAAACAACCCAGAATACTTTCACACACTATTACCTCATATTAGATAGGATATGTTATGTAAAGTATATATTAAGTATTGATCAGTACGTAGGTGATTAATACTCAAATATAGCATATTCTTATGCCCCGTTTTGGGCTAATTATGCTTTGGTGGAGTTTAAATGATGATGTTTCAAGTCTTAAAGTGAACACGGGTTCTAAGGCACCAAAAGTATCTTTTGCAGACAACCATAGCATTATAAGGAACAAATTGTAGAAGCTTGGAATAAGGAATCATTGTTCGAATGTTAAACACCGTTCGAACGGTTAAGGAAAACCAGGTCGGCTATTGTAATCTGTGTTGCAGGCAAGACCCAAGGCCTTGGAGATTCAAGTACTACGATCGAACGGTAATTAACGTTCAAACGTCCACTGGAGCAAGGACAAGATCAAACTGACTGAAGACATTGCGTGTTGCAGACTTGCAGACTTGCAGTCAGAAGGCCCAGGTACTTGAGTGTCACGTTTGAATGGTAACCACCGTGCGAACGCCCCATGAATTATCAGAAAGATCAGTCAAGATTCTGCAAAAACTTGGAGAGAGATCTTCAGGAAGACTTGGAGGAAGATTTTCTACAAAAACCACGGGTGGTCTGACATAACTGGCATGCACTTTATTCCATCTGACGTTTGAACGACAGAGAGCAGAGACAGAGAAACCGTTCGAACGCCCAAACCGTTCGAACGGTGTGGACAGACTGCCTGCAGAGTGATTGGCTTTTCACTTTGACTTTGATGCCCAGCTCTATTCTTTTACCACCTCCCTATCTCCTCCTTGCCTATAAATACACTTAGTTTTGTGGAGAAGAAAGAGATTGATGGTTGGAACCATTTGAGGGATACAACACTTAGCATTACATCACATCCATCTATTTCAATTCTTGTCTTAGTCGTCTCTTTACTAGAAGAAGTGGGGAGTCTAGATTCCCACTCATTTTCTTTATATTAATGTTCACATTTACATTTACTTAAGAGTTGTAATTCCTTTATTTAGTTTAAGTCTTTACATTTATGTTCTTGATTTACATTTAGTCTTTACATTTATGTCTTTATTTACTTCTAGTCTTTACATTTATGCTCTTACATACATGCTTTTATTTATGTCTTGTACTTTCATTATTTGAGCTCCCTTCTTGCTCAGAGGAGTGAAACTCTTTCACTTTTCTAGAGCTTATCCAAAGCCGTGAAGGGTGGAACGTGATTCACTCATTCTTCATTGAAGATTAGCTCCTTGTTGATTAAACTTTTACTTTGTGAAGTCCTCTACTTAAAAGGATGAGCTTCACTCACTTTTCTAGCTTTACCTAAGCTATGAAGAGTGAGTAGTTTCTCATTCACTCTTTAGTAAGAGGTGAAGGGCATGTATTGATTATCTGGATATTATATGATGCATTGTTCTAATGCTTAATGTTCATATTCCCTTGCTTATTGGATGATTGATTGCATCTAGCAAAGCTAAAGTACTTTGTATAATCGATAGTCGTTCTATGACACGGATGACTCTTGCATAGAAAGACTCTTCGTTTCAAGGCCAGTACTCCGACTAGATCTTCATGACTACCCTTTAATCATCCCCATTATCAAGCTTCATTCAAAAGGATAAACTATTAAAGCCTTGGTTGAATGTCATGAAGAAATACTTGCTTGTTTGTACGCGCGATAACTCTCGGTACAAATAATTCTTGTAAACTTCTAGTAAGACCTTGGAACCATGACCTTAGTAGGCCATTTTTATCTTCTGATTGACTCGTTGTTGACATGGGAGTTAATTGAGTTATCAAGCAAAAATATAATATTTCGAATAATTGACCACATGTCTCGTTTCTCGAACTAAAGAGTGACTTCTCCGTCATTTGAATCAATCATGTATTTTGTCTAAAAAATTTCTTGGAAAAAATTTAATATTCTGTTCAAGGAATTCACCCACATCTCACAACCCTAAAATCTCAAAGGTTACAATCAGTTGGTTTCCTTCACCGATTACTTTAAAACACCAAAACTACTAGTTCCATGTGGATTCAACTCCGGACTCAAACCGGATTATTACTACAACTTGACCGCCTGCACTTGGGAGTACACATAAGCCAAGTTTTTTGCGCCATTGCCGGGAAACCTTGTAAAAGTGTTTGACAGGTAAAAGGTAAAAAAAATCCTTTTGTTTACTATAAATAATTTGTTCTTCTTTTCATTCATTTTATGTCTGAGAACGCTCCTCACTATAAAAATTTGCCTAAAAAATCTTCTAGATCTGTGAACCAATCTGAACCAAATTCACCAAGATCAATAGCAGACTCTTGTGAGAGTATTATCACAAATATTCATAGAAATGGAGAGGTTCCCATGAGGGAAGACGAGGTGCCTAACATTCGAACTTTGAGGGATTATCTGAATCCCACGAGAAATAGTATCCCCTCATGTTTTGTATTTCCTCCAGATGCACCCCTCTTTATAGTGAAGTCGGGGACTGCACAATTGTTGCCTATTTTCCATGGATTAGATACTAAAAATCCATATTTACATATGAAAGACTTTGAAGAAGTGTGTGGAACATTTTAAGACAATTCTGAACTTGCCAAGAGGAAACTTTTTCCTTTCTCTCTAAAGGACAAAGCTAAACAATGGCTAAATTCTTTAAAATCCCTTTTCATACCAACCTAGCAGATATTTCAAAATGAATTTTTTAGAAAAAAAATTCCCTTACATCGGACTAACACGCTCAAAAGGAAAATTATGAATTTTTCGGTGAAAGAAGGGGAAACATTTTTTCAAAGTTGGGAAAGATTTAAAGAACTACTCCAAGCCTGTCCACACCATGCTTTTGAAAATTGGACTCTAGTAGGATACTTCTATGACTCCTTACCCACTAGACTACATCAGTTCGTCGAAATGATGGCCCAAGGAGAATTTATGGGTAAAAGTCCGGAGGAGGCATTCTATTTCTTTGACACTATATCTGATAGTTCTCAGATGTGGGACTCAGCCTCCCCTAGCACTAGTAAAGCTAGACCATCCACTTCCTAAGGGGGGAGTATATATTGAGAGAAGATGATGACCTGAGAAAAAAAATGTCCACTTTATCTCAAAAGATTGAAGCCTTAGAGATGAAAAAAATTCATCAAGTTGAACTGGGCCCTTCCACAGAACAAGTGTGCGGAATTTATGCATTGATAGGACATCCTACTGGGGAATGTCCTACCATCCTTGCATTTAAAGAAGTCTTGTTGGAACAATCAAATGCAATTTCTAATTTCAACAAGCCTTACAACAACCCATACTCTGAAACATACAATCTAGGGTGGCAAAACCATCCGAACTTCAGTTGGAGGAACACACAACCAATTCCCATGAACCAATCACAAAATTCACAACCACCATCTCAAGGCCCTCTTGCATATCAACCATACCAACCACCACATAAGAGGAACCTTGAAGATACACTGAATCAGTTCATGCAAAATCAAATGAACTTCAATGCACAGACGACCCACTCCTTTGAAGATCTTAAAAGTCACATCCAAAAGCTGACCCAATTCTTGGCTACACATGAAAAGGGCAAATTTCCTACCCAACCTAAACCTCCACAAGAACAAGCTCAAGCTGTCACTACACTGAGAAGTGGCAAGGTGATTGACAAAACGGCTAGGGACATGTTATTTCAAAAATCAAAACCTGAGTCAATCCCAATCAACTCAACAGTTGAGCCTGAACTTGTGGATGGAAAGGAGCCCGAGCCTGAGATAGAGCCAGAACCTTCTAAGGAAAAGGAAACTTCACATCCAATTTTTACTCCTTTTTTCACATAAACTCAAGGCTACCCAAAAGGTGAACTATCAGGCTGAAATTTACAAGCTTTTCAAGCAAGTAAAAATCAACATTTCACTCCTGGATGCAATCCAATAAGTACCATCTTATGCCAAGTTTCTAAAAGACTTGTGCACAGTCAAGAGAAGCTAGAATGTCCAAAAGCGAGCCTTCTTAACTGAACAAGCCAGTGTCTTGCTACAATGCAAAACCCCTCCAAAATACAAGGACCCTGGATGTCCAATTATCTCTTGTGTCATTGGAGATTTCAAAATAGAACAAGCATTGTTAGATCTTGGGGCTAGTGTTAATTTGTTACCTTACTCTGTCTACCAATAGTTGGGTCTGGGTGAACTCAAACCCACTAGTGTCACACTCCAGTTAGCAGACAGATCTGTTAAAATCCCTGGGGGTATTGTGGAAGATGTACTTATCCACATGGATAGTTTTATCTTCCCAGTTGACTTCATTGTTCTAGATACTCAACCAGCATTACATTCAGAGAATCAAATTCTTGTCATCCTTGGTCGACCCTTCCTAGCAACTTCTAATGCACTAATCAATTGCAGGAATGGAGTCATGAAATTAACTTTTGGAGATCTGACACTTGAACTAAATATTTTCAATATTGCTAAACACCCAGGAGAGGATGAGGACGAAGGGGAAGTAAACTCCATTGAATCGTTGATACAAGAACATCTGAGTGACACGTTCTGTGAAACTTTGACCGGCTATTAAGACATGGGTTGAGTCTGAATCAGCTGAGTCAAATCCAAAAAGTTGCCCTACTCATACTATTAAGACATGGGTGCCCAAATTCGAGGAACTTTCACTAAATAGCACAAAGTCAATCTCACCAAGTGACAAGCCGCCTAAGCCTGAATTGAAACCCCTCCCATCTGACCTCAAGTATGCATTTCTACGAGATAACATGTCATACCCAGTGGTAATCTCATCTAAGCTCACAGACTTGCAAGAGTCTAAACTGATTAAAGTTCTTAAAAGACATAAAAGCGCCATTGGGTGGACCATCTTTGACTTGAAAGGTATAAGTCCGTTAATCTGTAATCATCAATATATCTTGAAGAGGACTCAAAACTCTCCCGTCAAATGCAGAGAAGACTTAACCCTCACATGAAGGAAGTCGTGAGAACAGAGGTACTCAAACTCTTAGATGCAGGAATAATCTTTTTCATCTCTGATAGCAAATAGGTAAGTCCAACCCAAATTATGCCCAAAAAGTTTGGGGTCACAGTGGTCAAAAATGATGCCAATGAACTAGTGCCAACTCGAATCATCACAGGATGGCGAATGTGCATTGATTACCGAAAACTGAATTTGGTAACTAGAAAAGACCATTTTTTCCTCCTATTCCTTGACCAAGTTCTAGAAAGAATTGCAGGTCATTAATTCTACCGTTTCTTGGATGGCTATTCCTGGTATAATCAAATTGAGATTGCCTTAGATGATCAGGAGAAAACCACATTTTGATGTCCCTTTGGCACCTTTGCAATTAAAAGAATGTCTTTTGGACTTTGTAACGCTCCTGTAACATTTTAAAGGTGTAAGCTAAGTTTGTTTAGTCATATGGTTGAAAAAAATTTAGAAATATTTATAGACGATTTCTCTGTCTATGGAGATTCATTTGATCTAAGTCTGGCAAACTTAGACAAATTTTTAATAAGGTGTAAAGAAGCTAATTTTGTGCTTAATTGAAAAAAATGTCATTTAATAGTAACACAAGGCATTGTCTTAGGTCACATTATGTCGTCTGAGGGCATGAAAGTTGACAAGACAAAAAATGATCTAATTAAAAATTTGCCAGCTCCTAGGACTGTAAAGGATGTCTGATCATTTCTGGGACATGCCGTTTTTACAGGAGATTCATCAAAGACTTCAATACCATAACTAAACCTATGTGTCATCTCTTAAGTCAGGATGTAATTTTTAACTCGACTGAAGCTTGCCAGAAATCTTTCGACAAGCTAAAGGGTATGTTAACTTCTGCCCCAATAATGTAACCCCCTGACTGGACTCTACCCTTTGAATAAATGTGTGATACAAGTGATTATGTTGTAGGTGCTGTATTGGGACAAATAAAAGATAAGAAACCCCATGTAATTTACTATGCAAGCAAAACTTTGAATGATGCTCAATTGAATTATTCAACAACTGAAAAAGAATTGCTTGATGTAGTTTTTGCTTTGAAAAAGTTTCGTTCTTATCTGGTTGGGTCTTCTGTTACTGTTTTTACTGACCATGCAGCCCTAAAATTCTTGCTCACAAAGAAAGAAGTCAAACCAAGGCTCTTAAGATGGATACTCTTGCTTCAAGAGTTTGATCTTGTCATTAAAGATAAAAAAAGGGGTCGAAAATATGGTGGCAGACCATCTGTCCAGATTAATGTATGAATTCCATGAGGATGGACTGCCAATCAATGAGAAATTTCCTGAAGAATAACTATTCATAATTGATGAAACACCATGGTATGCAAACATTGCTAACTTCCTAGCTACTACAACATTCCCTCCCCCATTCACTCCCATGGACAAAAAGAAATTCAAGAGGGAGGTTAGTAACTTCCTTTGGGAAAATTCCTATATATTTAAATACTATAAGGATCAGATCATAAGACGTTGCATCCCAACTCAGGAAAGCAAACAGGTAATATCATTTTGTCATTTTGAAGCATGTGGTGGCCACTTTTCATCGACAAAAATCGCAACAAAAATTATGCAGTGTGGTTTTTATTGGCCTACACTTTTTAAAGATGTCCATACATTTTGTTTAGCATGTGATAGATGCCAAAGAATAGGAAATATTTCAAAAAGAAACATGATGCCCTTGAACCCAATTCTGGAGATTGATATTTTTTATTGTGGGGGCATCGATTTTATGAGACTATTCCCACCTTTCTTTGTCTATCTATACATTTTAGTGGCAGTAGACTATGTATCCAAATGGGTTGAAGCAATTCCATGCCGAAATAATGATCACCAAACGGTGATAAGATTTTTAAAAGAAAATATTTTGTCCCGATTTGGAATTCCTAAAGCACTCATAAGGGATGGGGGTTCTCATTTTTGCAATCGTCCTTTCTGGAATTTGATGAAAAAATATCTGATTTTTCACAAAGTTGTAATCCCTTATCACCCACAGACTAGTGGACAAGCGGAATTAGCTAATCGGGAGATCAAATTAATTTTAGAAAAAACGGTGAACCCAGATCGCAAAGATTGGTCGTCCAGACTGAATGATGCACTTTGGGCATATCGTACTGCTTTTAAAACAATTTGGGCATGTCTCCCTAACGATTAGTCTATGGAAAACTGTGTCACCTACCTGTAGAATTGGAACATAGAGCATATTGGGTCATTAAAGCAATGAATTTTGACCTAGACAAGGCTGGACTTTCAAGAAAACTTCAGATAAATGAATTGGAAGAATTGAGAAATGAAGCGTATGAAAATGCTAAAATTGTAAAGAACAGGATGAAAGTTTTCCATGACAAGAACATTGTACGAAAATCTTTTGAACCTTCCCAAAAGGTCCTGTTGTTTAATTCGAGGCTACGCCTCTTCCATAATAAGTTAAAATCAAGATGGACTGAACCTTACATTGTCAAAAAGGTGTTTGATCATAGAGCAATAGAAGTGAAAAACCCATCAAACGGTAATAGCTTTACTGTTAATGGTCAGAGGTTGAAACCATTTTTGGAGGACTTTGTTAAAAATGTGAAAATCATTAATTTAATGGAACCCGAATATCCCTCCAAAAATCACGCCTGTCGACACTCAAAAGGGTCGGATCAGGTAAAAACCTGACCTGAGGA
This sequence comes from Ilex asprella, assembly GCA_023539305.1. Lineage (NCBI taxonomy): Eukaryota > Viridiplantae > Streptophyta > Magnoliopsida > Aquifoliales > Aquifoliaceae > Ilex > Ilex asprella. The sequence goes on from CM042197.1 coordinate 24,556,326, forward strand.
GACACCATCATGAGACCCCTACCACCTTTTCCCATCCTTTCCCATCTATCACTATTGAGCCCACCCCACAACTGCCTATTTCATTTCTCAATCTCCACTTTCTGTTTACTTCACCGCCTTTTCTCTTCCTTCTTTTCCACTTCTTTTTATTCTTCTTCTTCTTCCTCGCTTTCGGTCCAGCTTCGTTCTTTCTTCTTCTTAGTTTCGTTTTCTCATTTGTCTGCGAAATCGACCATAACCAAGTGAAATTAAGTCCATGTACCCAGAAGAGCAGATCTCTATTCTAATGTTGTATATTGTTTTACTCCAGTTTTGTATGAGTATTTTGTTACTTTTTGCAATCACATACAAGCCTTACAAGCCTAACCGAGGCCAAGATCTGAACCGAAAGGATTAATGGTTGCATTTGGATTTGTAGGTATCTGAAGAAGCACGGATCATTGCAGTTCAACCTCATTTCCAAGAACCATACTGATAAAATCAAAAACATTGGGGACAATGTTCAGTTCAGGTTCGGGTGTGTGAGAACTTGTAGTTCATATTTTACTTGTGTTTTGTTCTTATACCCGTGCCATAAAATTTTTAAAATTTTTGTCGTTGTTGCCTTGCTATATCTGTGGGCCAGTTTAAATTGTCTTTGTGACTGGCAGACGTTAAAGAACCGGATAGTAAGTTTGGAAATCATGGATGTTAAACTTTTTTGGTTTAGTCTAGGAGCTCTACACAATTTTCCATTAGATGTGCATAATGTGATCATGAGAAAAGCAAGACTGGTAAGGAAAAATAAGATCCGAGAGCAGCAAGCAAAACCCCTATATGGCAGAAGCTCTTTTGCTAAACGCAGACGTGCCAAGAGACTTGGTGCCTATAAATAGTGTGGTCGGGTATTTCATGATAAAAGATACAATCAGTGTTCTGAACCGATCTCTGGTCGCGCACTCGATCGATTAGATTGGATAATGAATGGGCAGAGTAAGGATTATCCTGACACGCCATCCTATTCTGGTGTTATGCTTAACCTATTTGTACGACAAGAGATTGGAAGAGTCACGGGTAGTTCAAGCTATACAGAAGATGACTCGGATTGAGATTACTGCCTGATAAGCTGTGGAAAAATTTTTGTGTTAAGGAATGAAAGCCAATGGTCCGAATTTTGGTAAATAGTGTGAAATGTTTGTGCATATTTTTTTGCTTTTTAAATTACTGCAATGAAAATATGGGCCGAGTAAGAAATGTCCCGAAACGCCAGCCTCAAGCGTGGGTGGGGATTTATCCTGAGACGCCATGAATTTTTATTTGTGTGTTTAGCCTTCTCTAATTGTGTATAGTGTAACAGGAAAAATTTTATTTTTGGATCCACCATTCAAACGTTAGTTATGTTCGAACGGTTGCTACTCGCAGTATTTTGCCTCTAATGAACTCTATGATGAAAACACTATAGAAAACACAAATTACTGGGAGCAACACATTTTATTTTTTTGGTTCACCGTTCGATTGTTTTTTTTACGTTCGAACGTCAGTTTAAAATTCTCCATTATACGTTCGAACGTTTAATGTGTTCGGACAGTGCGACGCGAACTATAAAAACCTGATCATCTTTTTCATTTCAGAAAGCTCCAAATCACTCTGAATCTCTCCAACCCTAAAGCTCATTTCTATTTTCCCATAGCTTAATCTTCCCTTTCACCCCAAGAAACACCAATTCGACTCTCCCCTACCTTTCTCCAGCTAAAAAGCATCAACCCCAGACCTCAGGCCCAAAGCTTTAGTCCTCCCTCAAGCTCCCCACCGTTCGAATGCCATGCCTCGGATGAAGATTCCTGCTAAACGCAAGCCACCAGTGAGCCTAGAACCCAATTGGCTTAAGGAAGTAATCCAAGATGAAAGAGGCAGGGAGATGAGAAAGAGGTACGATCGTACTAGATTTCCAAAATTCTATGAAAGCACAAAGGTATGAAATTTTTTTTAGAAATAAAGCTGTGGTGTGTGAGTGAGACATTGTAGTATCTGATTTTGCTGAGTTGGGCTTGCTCGAGGAGATGGAGAGGAGAGAATGGGTGTTACATTTGAGTAATGGAGGAAGAACTGTTGATTTGGTGCAGGAGTTCTACTCCAACGCCGAAATCATCAATGGCTCTATACGGACCTATGTACGGGGAAACCACATTGAAGTGGATAAGGCATACCTCACGAAGATTAGACAGAATTGCCTCGGGTGGAAAACCCCATTTATCCCACAAAGAAAAATGTCGAGCTGGATAAGGTAGGAAGGGAGTTGACCGGAGATGTGAACTTTTCATGAGGAGGGAGAAAATTTTTGAATTAAGGAGAATTTACCGACAAATATAAAATGCTCAATTTAATTGCGGTCACCAACCTAGCCCATCTAAAAAAGAAAAATGAGAATTTGCCAGAGATGGCGCGCCTCCTTTATGCTATAGGGAGAGAACATAGCATTGACCTCCCTTCTCTCATTTTAAATGAAATCAAAAAGGATGCAACGTGAAGAAAAGTGCTTTACCTTTTGGCAATTTGGTGACAGAGATTTGTCTGGAGAATGGAGTATGGGAGAGGCCCGAAATGGAAATATAGTTGCGAATGGGGAAACTTGACAAGGGCATATTCAAGAAAAGCCGTGGGCACAACGATCCATCGGCAAGAAGACAAGATAGGCCACCAGCCCAAGGAGGGGATGAAGTACAAGAAGAGCTAGACTAAGAGGAGGAGTGAGAGATTAAGAGAGAGATGGAGGAGGAGAGAGCACAGCCTGATCAGGCAGGACCTAGCTCTAGCACTCGGAGGTCCCTTAGGGAGATGATGATGAGGATTTAGAGCAATCAAGTTGAGATTCTCCAACAGCAAGCAGAGATCTTCAAACAATATGAGGAGATTCTTAGCTATCTTAGGCCTGGACCTAGAGGAGATTGAGGGGGGAGATTGTTTTGTGTCTTTTCTTTTGTGTGTTTAGTTTGTTTGGGTGTTTTGATAGATATTTTTAAGTTCTGTGTGGTTATGTTGATTTTGTTGCTTCTTTTGGATGAATTGAATCATTAATGATTGATGTACAGAATGATCTTATCTTGTGAATGGAATGACTCAGTTTATCATATCTTTTTTATTTGGTTGCAAGCATATGTAAAAATTGCATTTTAAAATAAACTCTTATTGATAAAAACATATGTGGATTTCGAGATTGCTTGTTAAAGTAACTAATCACATGATTCATTTGACACACATCTTGGCAATCTTAACCTTGGGTCATAACTCTTTTAACTTATATTATTTATATGCTTACATTATCAAATGAACATGAGTATTTGTTGTTCTCAAAGTACACAGTTATCAAACTCGAAAATGAAATCGGTATATAACCGAAATTCCCTGCAAAACCTAACATGATCAGTGGAGATTACAAAGGATACCATGATAAGTTTTGAACCTTGCGATGCTTCAGAGGGAACACCCACATTTACTCAAGAAAGGTTTTCTTTCCTCGCTTATCTTTCAATAATCTCATTGATTTTATTTTGATTGATACAACTAATGTGATTTATTGACATATCCTACTATAAATACAGGCAGTACAACACATGCGTATGCACATACTTGAGAAAGGATCTTAGGCCATCTTTGGATTAAATTTGAGCCTCAGCCAATCCTTTCACAAAAGTATGACCCTAGTCAGCCATGATTGAGCCTTCAAAATATAAATTCTTTTCCAATAAGCCCACATGATGACCAAGCCACAAGGAAAAATACTTGACCTACCTTGCTATCTAATTTTCTCACACCCTCGTCTAAATCTGAACGATACAAGAAAAGCAAGGAAACTAGAAAAGATACCAGAGGCTACTGTTCCATGAAAGAAAAGAAAATCAGTGAAAACAACCAAAAAAGGAAAAAAGGTAGAAAGACAGGGAATTGCCAAGAAAGTGAAAAATAAAAAATATACGTGAAAGAAATCTCATTCCCAGAAGAAATGAAGAAAAGCTAGCGAGAGGTGTGCTAAAATGCATAAAAGAGATAGCAATTTTGAAACTCCATTGACATCATTTCGTTAGCCACTGACCTCTAGCCATATTACAACCTATGAAAGCCCTAATTGATCTTAAGTCTGTGCATATGCACGTTGTTAATCACAAGTTGGGGTATGTTATATAGAATTTCGTTATCTGTATCAATATTCTTCCATGAGATTATGCCAAGAACATAACGAGTCTATTTGCTATAAAGTTTCACTCCTTTACTAGATTATGCATGCAATTTCTAATTGGTCATCTTCTGATTACATGCTCAGTGAGAAATAAGTCACCATATTCAGAGTGAATCTATTTGCTGAGAGCATCCATACGCGAGGTTTGAGAAGTCAAAACTTTCCATGAAGGGTGATTCAAGTGGAACGTTTGTTATACACTGATTTTTGTTTCTAGAATGATCATCCTACTACAAAGGAAATTTCAAATGCTAATGTGTCAAATGCTAATTTGTGCATAGGGATAGTACCAAAGGTGAAGAGCATGCGGACCTTAAAGTCAAAATTAAGGGATGGGTGTCTCAATGACCATAATTATAATTTATTGAAATCAGCAATCTCAAGGTTACATTTGTTCGACCGAAGTTTGTGGGTAGCTACAATGAAAACCCTGACGAGACAACACTCGTCCTCTAGGATAAACCTAGAGGTTTAACTGCTTGTCGCATAAGCTAAATGCAATCGGATAACCTATGAAAAAGGTGTTAGAAATAGATTTTTTTAAAAAATTAATTGTTGTATTACTAGGGACTAACAATTTCTAGGTTGGGGGTGTGATTAATACTCAAATATAGCATATTCTTATGCCCCGTTTTGGACTAATTATGCTTTGGTGGAGTTTAAATGATGATGTCTCAAGTCTTAAAGTGAACACGGGTTCTAAGGCACCAAAAAGTATCTTTTGCAGACAACCACAACATTTTAAGGAACAAATTGTAGAAGCTTTGAATAAGGAATCAACGTTCGAATGTTAAACACCGTTCGAACGGTTTTGGAAAACTAGGCCAGCTATTGTAATCTGTGTTACAGGCAAGACCCAAGGCCCTGGAGATTCAAGTACTACGTTCGAACGGTAATTAACGTTCGAACGTGCACAGGAGCAAGGACAAGATCAGACTGACTGAAGACATAGCGTGTTGCAGACTTGAAGAGTTGCAGTCAGAAGGCCCAGGCACTTGAGTGCCATGTTTGAACGGTAACCACCGTTCGAACGCCCCAAGAATTATTGGACAAATCAGTCAAGATTCTGCAAGGACCTAGAGAGAGATCTGCAAGAAGACTTAGAGGAAGATTTTCTACAGAAACCATGTTTGGTCTGACATAACTGGCATGCACTGATTCCATCTGACATTTGAAAGGTAGAGAGCAAAGATAGAGAAACCGTTCGAACGCCCAAACCGTTCGAATGGTCAGGACAGACTGCCTGCAGAGTGGTTCGCTTTTCACTTTGACTTTGATGCCCAACTATATTCTTTTACCTCCTCCCTGCCTTCTCCTTACCTATAAATACACTTAGTTTTGTGGAGAAGAAAGATACTGACGGGTGGAACCATTTGAGGGATACATCACTTAGCATTTCATCACATCTATCTATTTCAATTCTTGTCTTAGTATTTCTCTTTACTAGAAGAAGTGGGAAGTCTAGATTCCCACTCATTTCCTTTATATTAATGTTCACATTTACATTTACTTAAGAGTTCTAATTCCTTTATTTACTTCAAGTCTTTACATTTATGTTCTTGATTTACATTTAGTCTTCAAATTTATGTCTTTATTTACTTCTAGTCTTTACATTTATGCTCTTACATACATGCTTTTATTTATGTCTTGCACTTTCATTATTTGAGCTCCCTTCTTGCTTAGAGGAGTGAAACTCTTCCACTTTTCTAGAGCTTTACCAAAGCCGTGAAGGGTGGAATGTGATTCACTCATTCTTCGTTGAAGATTAGCTCCTTGTTGATTATACTTTTACTTTGTGAAGTCCTCTACTTAGAGGGATGAGCATCACTCACTTTTCTAGCTTTACCAAAGCTATGAAGAGTGAGTAGTTTCTCATTCACTCTTTAGTAAGACGTGAAGGGCATGTATTGATTATCCGGATATTATATGATGCTTTGTTCTAATGCTTAATGTTCATATTCCCTTGCTTATTGGATGATTGATTGCATCTAGCAAAGCTAAAGTACTTTGTATAATCGATAGTCTTTCTATGACACGGATGACTCTTGCATAGAAAGACTCTTCGTTTCATGGCAAGTACTCCGGCTAGATCTTCCTGACTACCCTTTAATCATCCCCATTATCAAGCTTCATTCAAAAGGAT
>CM042197.1:24563146-24574712 GCA_023539305.1 Ilex asprella
TTTTCAATCTACCAAATTTAAATACACATCACTACATATATCCCCATTTTTACAACAATTATTTAGTATATATCTATATGCATATATAAAATAAAATGCGGGGTGTTACAATAAATGTCTTTTCATTTATAAAATTATTTGTGAACATGAATCATTTTGTTTAAATGATTATGTGGGAGTGGTTGTGATACAATTTGTTGTACTTATGTGTGTATCAAAGTTTATTTTTATATATAAACTGTGAGATTTATTTTCAAACCTCAATAGAGGTGGTTTCTATTCGCGGGCCATTGTGCTCACCCAAACATTTAACATTTTTTAGGAGAGGATCAGGGTGAGGAGTAAGTCTGCTGATATACAAGGGATTAGAGGACTTGAAAATTTATTTTATTGTAGGTCTTCAGGAATAAATGTCTTTTGTAGTTTTGAGACAAGTATTTAATTATTTTGAAAAAAATGTTGCTTATGCTTAGAATAGTGAACCTTATGGTTTAATTATTATTTTAGATGGGTTTAATAATGATGTCGGTGATGTTTATTTTATTCCTCTGTTATTCCTTAGGTTGGTGGAGGATCACTTTATTATTTGTCTTCCGTTTTAGTTTGCATATATTATATGCATGGTAGGTTGGTTAAGGCCTTGGTGGCCGATCCTCCGCCCACCCTATGTGATCCAGGGTGGGGGTGTGACATGAATTTTTTGGATATTAGATGTGAAGATTGGCAAATTTTAAATGTAAGGAGTAAAATTTTCATGCTCACTCACATGCTACATTGCATTTTGCACTCAAAATATTTAGCATAAAAGAATGGAATAACATAAGATTTTTTCAGTGTTAGTGATTGTTTAGATAGAATATTAGGGAAGATCATTTCCTAGCTTTGTAGCAATCAAATTATATTGAGATCCTACAACTGAAGTTTTTATTTTGAGTTAGATTATTGTTAGTTTTTACTATTGTTGTTACATATTCTAGTGCTCTATGAACTTGATGTTTCGAGAACATGCTTTTCAACATTATCCGAGATTCAATGTATGATGAGTGTGGCCAACTGTCCGAAACTTCCACCACCCTAGTTACTTAACAATAGCATTCTTAAGAATTATTGTCTCTATATTATCATAATCTTGTCTTGATATAGGTGTCAATATTACCTTTAGAGAAAACTGGTAATATGACTTAGATTCAGTAGTCTTGTTTCCTGTAATTAGATTTGGTATGTGTTGTGTTGCGTTGTAAGAGGTTTTATTTGCTACTTTATCTGATATTAATTTTTTTACAGTGCACATCATTTTAGAAAGGTAGTATTCATACCAAATTTGAAACCTCTATCACCACCACAGCTGCTGCAGTGGCATACCGGGAATAAATCCTGAAAGCATTGCCTGGTAGCAATGTCTTCAATCCTCTTATAACACTTTATTTAACAAACACAACAAGCCCTCATGAGATCAAGCTAGCAAGTGAGTTCAATATACAATTTTCCATATTTGAGTCTTTTTGTTTGTTATGATTCATAAGTATACTTGAGTATCAGATTGAACGTAGCATGTTGTGAATGAAGCTCAATTGATGTTATTTGTTGAAGTTTTATGTATTTTATCTTTGTTTTCTTTATAAATAGACAAGCACAAGGAATGATTGCATAGGCCCGTAAATTTGGCATCATAGGACGTCATAATGGAATAGTAACGTATATTCCATTAAAATGAGGAAATATGTCTACGCAGACTTTACTGCGTATTAATGATTTTCATGACATAATTAATTGTGAAATCCACCACTAGTATTTGTAATATTGTAGATTTATTTCATTGGACACTTAAAATTTATGGGCAAAAGATAATAATTGTTAAGATTAGAAATGGTTTAAAAGTTAAAACAACTCTCCTTATTTGCATGAAATTATTGGTCTTGGTCTTGCTATCGATTTGTCATTTGATATTTCAATGTTGTCAAATTATAATGGTTGCTAATGTTTTATCTCTCTTAATGGAACGACAACTCTAGAACTGGTATTGTGGGAAATGGGAAAATGTTCATAAGCTTGAAGGGTTGGACCTAATTCATTGAAGAAAGAATTTATGATGTTGTTAACTTTTATGGCATCATGATATCCATCAATCACTTCTATTTTAAAGGATTGTGCATGGAGATTTATATGGTTATCTAGTTTCGTGACATGCATATTGGTTTACTCTTCTTTCCATATCTCTAGTAATCTTAAATGAGGTTCATGCGAAATTCCCCCTTATTAAGAAGGCTTTTCTTGACAAATAAATAGATAGATAGTTGGATCTAAATGTAAATGAACTTGCTTACTGTCTAAGAAGGGTTTGCGGGAAACCAATCAAGAGTGAATAATTGGAGCAAACTTAGTAAGTTTTATCAGCACTAATTTTTGTTGATTCTTTTTCGTCTTATTTCTCTATGCTTGTATTAGTGAAACTTCTGTGACAGAAGAGAGTGCGGTAGTATTTGCTGTAAAACTGTAACCTGTCGGAGCCACAACAAATTCTCAAGATGGTGTTGCAGACCTATTTGGGGAATGTCTACCTATTCCCAAATTAGGGTCAACTAGCATTACTCTTTATTAATGTATTTCTAGTAGCACCTTTACACCCAATTTTCAGTGTGTTTGTTGTGCTTAAGGAAGTACTTTGGACATATGATGCATGGATTTTCTATTTACATTTTTAAAGAAATTTTTTTAGAATTTTCCAGACCTTGCCACGACGCCTCGACCGATGTGTCTCAGTACTCTCCAAGTCTATGGCCAATGTTGCGACATTGACCCATTGTCCAACTAACATTACTCTATTGGGAAAAAAAAAATTATGACATTCATAATGAGATTATCCTAGAATAGTTTCAAAATTTGAAAAGTAGTTGCAAATAATTGTAAATGTATTAAACAAAAATATTAGTAATTATTAATTAATATTTAATGTATTAAATATACGTTCAATTTTTTCCTTGTCATTGTGAAAATTTGCCCACACTAATGTAAATTTATAGCACGACCCCTAATTGAGTGTAATTTATGCGTTTGAGATTTTCTCTACAGGTTCATGGGGAGGGTACTGATCCTAAAGTTGATGTATTTGATTGAGAAAAAGTATTTATAGCCATAGTTTTACAGCCCTTAATACAAAAGCTTCCACTTTTGAAGGTTGTGATGGAGCATGTTACTTCTGAAGCTTCCACTTAGGTTTGTTGAGTCCTACAACGAAGGTATTTCTTTGTTCTTATATTCTCTATTAGTCATCTTCGTTTTTTACTTTTTCCCTCGTTTAAAGCAAATAGGTTTTTTTCCATGTATTTTTGAGGTATACATTTTGTTTTAGTTCAGTTTTATTTGTTAGGATTTGTTACAGCAACTGTTATTCCTCAGCATCTTCTTCTCAATAGAAATTCTGTTTTTCAAGGAGGATTGCATCCACACAATTACTGCATTTCAGTACGCAAAAGAGAAATTTACAGTATGTTCCTTGCGTTGCATGCTCTGTCATCTTTTAGTTACAAGCTTTTCTTTAGTTGGCATTTACTACTAGAAACCTGATATTTTAGGACACAATCGGCCATGCTTGTTAATTATTGAAAAGAGGCACATAGTGCATGCTATTGGGTATTTGCCTTTGCTTCCATGGCTCCTTGTTGTGGGCTTTAGTGGAGAAATCATCACTTAGTGTTTACATAATGTACCCTTAAATTTCTCAGTACAAATTGATTATTCCTCAGTATAGTGGTCAGATGAACCAGGTTTACTTGATTCTTGGAGGTGTTTTCTGTTCGCATTATTATTATTTTCAGTGCCTTGGGGATGCCATTGTTTAGTAATAGATTTGACCTATATTAAATATGCATTTTTACCGATAACGAGTTTGACTGACAGCCTACACTTGATTGGTTCATCTACTAGTTCAGCACTAGTGAATGTATGACTATTGACAATGACCTGGTTTGAGATGTGGTTCTTGCTTTGAACCAACAATGATTTTATTTATTTTTGAAACGGTTAAAATGTTTCTGTTTCCATGGAAGCCAAAACAAATGGTTAATTTAGTGGCAAAACTCTTATTGTTTTGAGGTGTTTCGGAATGTTTCAAGATGTTTTATGAAAATTTATTTTTGAAACGTTTATCTTTCCTAGGTGACTTAAACTATGCACCAAAATATACTTTTGATCCTTTGGTTTGAACCACATAAAATAAGGTAGAAATATGTATTTGTTTTGAAAATAAGCACTTGGCTAGTGCGTAATAATGGGAATTTTATATTTTTCATGCTTGTAATACCATTATCAATTAGTGTTAAACACTGTCCCGAAAGCATTTGAGGGTATAATTTTGCTCTACAAAAGTACTTGTGCTTTCGAGTCAGTAAATAGTGATCTAACAGTTCTGATTGGAGGTTTTGGACCATCTCCTAAGGTAAACTACTTGTATTTAGTTTTAAAAATCTTCCTATTAATGTTAGCAATGGTTTGAATGTGAGATACATATTGAAAGATGGTAGAAAGGTTTTGGCTCTTACAATATTCTGCAAACACTTAAAATACCACGAAAAAATAAAGAATGGACTTTTGGAGGAGGTAAAACAGTATCTGTAAAAGAATAAATGGAAATAAGTATGGTATCGCATCTAAGCATTAACTGGAAACATTCTAATTCTATAATTGTAGACAACAAAGGCGAGTGATGTTGTGTAGTTAAAAAATTGGAAAATTTTCCATGTTCAAAAGAGTAAATATGTCCGATATAATTTTCCCTTTTTATGGATATTTTCATGCAATATCCCTCTCTGAATCTATTCATTTGTTCCTCATCTAGGACAGGCTATTGTCTCTGTTGTGACTAGTGGATGTAAAAGATTTTTCCTTGGAACTGATAGTGCTCCTCACGAGAGACGAAAAAAAGAATGTCCTTGTAGATGTGCTGGAATCTACAAAGCTCCTTTTGCCTTGTCATTCTATTCCAAGGTTTTTGAAGAGGTAGTTTCTGATTAATTGAATTACCTAACTTCCACTAACCCCTAAATACTATCCCTTAAATGATGCAATGTATGAGCGGAAAGAAGGGTTTCTTCCCCTTTGGATAGTGTCAAAAGAAAGGGCAATGAGGAAAGGGAAATGGGATGATGTAGATATAGAATGTGTATGCACAAAAAATGCTCCCCAATCGCAAGAAGACTTTCGTGTGTCGTTTGTTACTTGGAAAAGTATTCCAAGGTCGTATCCACAGGGAAGGAAGTTTTAAACCAAGTAAAAGTGATTTAGTGAAAATGGAAATGTAAAATCCTTAATCTTAAGAGTTGGTTGGTGAAATGTGTGCTAATGAAGATGTAATAGGAAACAAGTGTTGGCAAGTCCAAGAGGTTACTCCAATGGGTATGCCACCTCAACTCAACCCACTCCTCCAATTGAGCATGAATGAATGTTTGATTCACGAAAAGCCGGGGATGATATCGGCGAGTATCTAAGCATAAACCGTGGCTAGGCCTACGGTTTATCAAAGTCTCATGGAATCATCCACCTTCAATCCGGTCAACATAAACCATTTGACTCTAAAGGGAGGGTGGAGAAAGAGTTGAAATGGTGTGCCCAAAGGGAGATCCCCCTTGGTCTTGCCACCTAGAAGATTTAGCTATTCATACTTGAAATGAGAATGACTATGTAATGAAAGTGCATTGTAATGAAATGAAGGTCTAGAGTAACTAAATGCAATAACTCACAAGCTAAGTTTGAAAGAGATGAAAACCTATTTTTGAATCTATGAAAAATGAAGGACTTGAGAACATTAATGGTAAAGCATTGAGAAGAGCATTAAACTAAGAACCAACATAAATGAACTAGCATTAATGACATTAAGTGAAGTTCTCAAGATCCCTACAGGAGAATACAAGCCAATGCAATGAAAAATAAGTGAAAATCACAACTTTCTCTCTCTAGAGTCTACTATTCATCATCTTCTATCATTGGAGCCTCTCTCTCTATAACTATTGTCATATATTTATATCATGCCCACCACCTGGAGAACATCCTCTTTCAAAAACGTGCAGAGGGGGCAAAAGGGGTAGCCTGGAGATGTGATCTCCATCCTAGGATGCAGCAGCATGGTCTTCATAGGTGGTGGCCGAGCTGTCTGCACACCCAGCAAATCCCATCTTCTCTCACTTCATTGAATGCCATAGCTCTAAAGTTCAAGGGCAGGTGTACAGTGTTGTGGGCGTGTCAGAAGAGTGGGGGAGAAGTGCTGGTGGGACCCTCAAAGTAGGAAGTCTGAGCAGCAAAAGGAGGAGCAGAACGACAGACTCTACTGGTAGGGTCTACCGGTAGGGTACTCTACCGGTAGGGTTTACTCCAGTAGCTTAACCCTATCGGTAAGGTCTGCCGGTAGGTTACTCTACCGGTAGGGTTTCTACTGTATTATTTTCCTGTTTCTGATTTCCTGATTTCTTCACTCCAAAGCTCACCACAAGCCATCATTTCACCTCCAATCATCACAAGCAACTTAGGAAAAACCATAAGAAGCCTCTTCTAACACATTTAATCTACAAACACGAAATATCAAAGTTAAGACTTCCAATGGCATAGCTCCTGTGATTTAATCTTCAAAAGTAACCAAGATGAGATGATTAGCACCTAAAAATATATAAAGTTTTGTGCTAATCAGTTTTTGTCTAACTATCTGCAATGTTTGTTAAAATTTTCTCATCCACATTAGCTTTTCATTTTGCATCACTTTTAGCTCATTTGATAATTTTGTTTGGTAATTGCACTTAATGACTGGAAATGCTTAACAGTAAAAGATGAGTAGGCAAGTGTTTTGAGTCAAAAAGACAATTGGCCCATCAATACTAGAAAAGAAATATCCACATTGACCAGTTATATGTTATATGGGCACTTAGTCTTGATCTATAATGAAAAAACAATGTTACACTCAACAAATATTTTACCAATTTTTTTCTCCAAATCAATGTATTGCATTATTGGGTCTCACTGACTACCACTAAACATAAAATGACTGCGATTGAGCCACATCATTTAGTGTAGGAAATTTTATGCATGTAGTTTTATGGAGAATGAAACTCTTAACACACCCCCCAATGGAAAAGAAAAGTAAAACAAGTCCCACCAATCCACCTTATTTATACACGCGTCGAATTAGAGGGTGTGCACTACTGTGACTTTGACCCTGAGATATTCTCCTCCTTCCCATTCTTGGAACACCTCTCTCATTTTCTTAGTTGTAGTATTCTTTGATCCGACCAACAAATAGCACTCCACTACTAGTCTAGTCTAGTAGTCATTTTTTTCTATTAGTTGCAATGCGAACAGACCTTATGAGATTTGTTAAGTAGGCTTGTGTTAGTTGTCTTCTATAAGATAGCTTGTTTTGGGATCAAGAGTCATAGGCTCTGACTAACTTGATTTGTCAAGGACCTTCCGAGCAGTTGACCTGTATTGCTAATATTAGAAAATTTGAGAGTTTCTAGTGTGGTCAATTTCAAATTTGCCAACACAAACAAACTTGTTTTTTACTATGTGCAGTTTTTGAAACCACAAAGCTTTGTTGATTTACTCCTCAAAATTTTTTTGATCGTATCTCCTTTTCCAATTGGGAAACCCAAGTAAATTTAAACTTTTTTCGAAAAAGGGAAAAATAATAATTTGACAATATAAGGCATATTTAAAATACTCATGTTTTATACCTTGGACAAGAAAACGGAGTTCGCTATTGGACTCGTGTCACAAAATCTAGTCACTCAGTCGAATTTCGTTGAATTTCGAGATAGTCAAACTTTTTGCACGTCGTTCGAGACGAGTGGGTGGCGGATGACCTCTCAATGGTCCCCAAAAATAAATATTTTAAAATGTAAGTATGATTGGACTAAAGTACCAATAAAATTAATTTAGACTAAATGAGGAATGTAATAAATCGCTTCGAGACGAAAAACCGACCCTAAAGTAAAAAATATGCAGTGCAATGTGTACTGCACATTTATATAGGTGCTAATATCCAAAAAAATATACATTTTCACCCTTATTCAACATAGTTGGCTGGCCATAGAGGAGAGGACGAGAGAAACGAGGAAAAACCTTGATTCTTCAAGCTTCTCCTACCGATTTTTGAAGTTTCGTCGCTCGGAATCGCTTAGACCAAGAGTTAAAGTTAGTCACCGTGACGAGGGCTACGCAACCACACCAAAAACAAGGAATTTCACCGAAGATGTAAGGAGAGGATTTTGTGAAATCAAGAGCTTTGGGCTTGTGTTGGAGTTATAGAAGTTTTCTACACTTCTATTGAGGTAGGGATCTTCCTATTTTGATTTTATTCTTTCCTTAAGTGAGCTTTTAGTGGATGAAATAGGTTAGTATGTGGGCTGTCCGAGGGCTGTCCAAATGGACTGTTTTTGGACATGTTTTAGTGGATGAAATTGGTTTATATGTGGGTTGTCCAAGGGCTGTCCTAATGGATTGTATATGGACATGTTTTAAGGGATGAAATTGGTTTGTACGTGGACTGTTTTTGCGATTGTTATGGGGCTGTTTATGGACTATTTTTATGGCCTGTTACGGGTTGTTTTTATGGCCTATTACTGACTGAAATTGGACTGAAATTGTGACTACTTTTGGGACGAAAAAGTGGACTATTTTTAGGGCCATTCATGGACTATTTTTAGGGCTATTCACGGACTATTTTTGGGGCCATTCATGGATTGTTTTTTGGCCATTCATGGACTCTTTTTATGGCAATTTCATTGTCTATTTTAGGCCACTTTACAGACAATTTTGTGCTCCGATTTGGGGCTATTTTGTGGATTCATTTTGGCCATTAATTGGGTTGTTATGTGGGCTATTACATGGGTTGTTATGTGTTTTATTTTGCCTTTGTGATTAAGTGTGATATTGGCATAAAGATTGTGATAACATGATTGAAATTGTTTATTGAAAAATTGTCAGTGTATATGCATGCGTGTGTTATATTGACATTGTGACAAATATGGTATCTATATGTTTAGAACATAACTTACCATGGATAGGTTGAGATTGTTCGTATGTCATTCATAACATATTGAACATTGTGTCGTTGTGCATAGAGGCATCCTATTCATTGGCTTAGGCATGAGTATGGGTGTGTGTGACTGTTTTGCATGGTTCATTCAAGCATCATTCTTGGTGATCGAAGGGTAGGCTCGAGAAAGTGGGATTGAATATCCTACTGGGTCGCACGGTTACATGCATGAAAAAACTTGTGTTGGGTATAGCAAGTAGGGCTAGACTCTCCCTTGGGTGGAAAACCCGGTCACATGATTCACGCACTTTTGGATGGTAAAATTTCAGAAAAATGTTGGTGTGTACAGAATCGGTGGTTGAGTTACCAAAATCCGTTGTCCAACAAGACACAATATTTTTATTTATAAAGTAATCATTTAATGAGTAACACCCATCAATGATTCGGTTTTATAATAAAACAACTTTTATTTCAAACGATCATTAGATTTATTGTTCATTAATTGATGGATTCATTACACATTGGCGTTGCATTGTGTTATGGGGGTTGGTGAGGACTCGGGTTAAGGTTGCATGAGTGAGTTACATCTCATTTCATAGCATGTCATGGTGAATTTTAATATAGAGTTTTCATATTCTTACTTGGAATGTCGATGTGAATATGAAATGTCGAATGTGAACATTGCTTGTGCACTTAGGTGGGGAGTAGCCTCTGAAGGAATTACTCTATTGGGCGTGGCTCACCCTATATGAGAAACATTTCAGGTGCGAGGTATGTGCCGACGGACGGCTCACAATCGGGGCCACATGGTTGAAAAAACGCTGACTTGCGACTTTTAATCATTTTTTGTTTGTAAAATTAGGCTTGTAAATTAATTTTGGCATGTAATGTAAGTAAAGAATTGTAATTGGATTTTTATGGACTAATTTTAATATAGCCTTGCATGTTTTGTGTAAGTTAGGATAAATGGACCCGGTGTGGTCTATATTTACTCATAAATGGACCCGTGGTAATCATTGTTGAATATTGGACCTCGGGTGGGTCTTGTTATGTTATGATACACAAGTTGGGTTTTGGGTAGAGTTCCCCGTACAAAGGAGACTCTGCCCAAATTTTTTATTAAATCATTGACCCCAGTAAATGGGGCATAATGTTGTGTTATTGAGTTACTTGGTGTCCATAGGCATTCTGCGGGTTGATGGATAATCAACGGACCCTTGATGGGCCTTGGGGTGTCACAGCTTGGTATCAAAGCATAGGAATACAAATTACCTTAGGCTTGATGGGCCTTGGGGTCTAGACCATTGCATTCATTGTGCATTTCATATTATATGCACTAATATGCTACATGATTATGTGCTACGTGTTATGTGAACAATATGCATGATAGAATGTATATGGAAAGGGAAACACTAGGGTTAGAAGACAAAACCCCAAGGTTATGTTGGGAGAAAGAGATTAACGGTACAGTTGAAGGTCTAGATGTCTACTAGTATGTGGCACACGCACTACTAGTGAGACAAAGAGAGAAATCTCAGTGTTAAAACTTTGATCCCTACCTTGGGATACTAGGTTAGTGCTCTATTAATATTAGAAGAGTCATTGCATGTGAGTTTTGATTGGTACTCAATTATAACATTTTATTGTGCTTCTTTTGGACTAATTATACTTTGATGGAGTTTAAATGGTGATGTTTCAGGTGCTAAAGTGAGAAAAAGGATTAAGGATTGCAAATACAACATTTAAGTGTAACTGCAGCACTTTAAGGAAAAAAGGTGGATAAGCTTGAGGACAGCATCACCGTTCGAACGGTGGTTAACGTTCGAACGCCCCTATGAACCAGGCAGATGAGACAAAGGCGTGTTGTAGACAGACCTTGGAGATTAAAGCCATGTTCGAACGCATCATCACGTTCGAACGCCATCCCACGTTCGAACGACACTGGAAGCACTGACATGATCAGATCAACTGAAATACATAGCGTGTGATGACTTCCTAGCCAGAAGAAAGATCCTCAGGCACATGAACGCCATGATCAAACGCAAATTTTGAATTATTTGAGGACCCTGACTGCTGCAGGGAGTTGGTGAACGACTCTGGACTCACAACGTTCAAACACAGATTATAAGGCAAAAACGACCTTCACGTTCGAACGGAAGGGACCGTTCGAACGTTCCTACTGACAGACTGCAAATTGCTTGATTCTTTGACTGCACTCCAGATCTTTTTCCTTGATTCGTCCAACACAGTTCTTTCACCCCTCCCTTGCTCTTCCCTGCCTGTAAATACTCCCTTTTTGGGAGCTTTGAGAGAGACTTTTGGAGAGGAGACATCAAGATCTCTTCTCTTGAAGAATAGATAGTCTCTATATGTAGTGTTTCATTTTAATTCAAGTATTCTACATTCTAGTTCTTTTAATTCAAGTCTTTACATTCTAGCTCTTTTAATTCAAGTCTTTATTATAGTTGGGAAGTTCAATTCCCTACTTGTCTTCATCTTTATTATAGTTGGGAAGTTTAATTCCCTACTTGTATTGTTAAATTCATG
>CM042197.1:24574812-24587325 GCA_023539305.1 Ilex asprella
TCTTGTAGGTATTAGTTCATTCTCCTCGTTTTCTACCACTGTGACTCTAGATTTCTTGGGCACCACTTGCGTGGGGCTCACCCACTTACTGTCGGCAATTAGAAATATTATGCCCACGTTAAGTAGTTTAAGAACCTCGTCCCTCACTACCTCCTTCATATGGGGATTCAATCTCCGTTGAGGCTGCCGGGAAGGTCTTGCATCCTCCTCGAGGTAAATACAGTGGGTGTAAATGATAGGGCTTATGCCCTTGATATCCGTGATGGTCCACCCAATTGCTCCCTTGTGTCTTCTCAAAACCTCCAAGAGTTCTTTTTCTTGTTTATTGTTCAATGTGGAACTAATGATCACCAGAAATGTATCTCCCTAGCCAAGATAGGCGTACTTCAAGTGCGAGGGTAACGACTTCAATTCCAAATTTGGTTTTTGTTCCTCTGACGGAAAAATCTTCCTTTCTTGCTTGGGCAACTCCTCAAATGCAGGAATCCATTTTGTTACCCCTTTCAACTCTTCCACTCGCTCTTCCTCTTCTAACTTTACAAGTTCAACAAAGTCCTCCTTCATGTAGTCCAACATCCCTTCCAACTCCACTTGCTCCTCAATCAAAGTATTGATTCTATTGATCTCGTTCACCTCCACATCATCCCCGGGTTGTTTTGCTAAATTGAATACATTCAGCTCCATGGTCATGTTCCCAAAAGCCAACTTCATTAGACCATTCTTGGAATTAATCACAGCGTTAGCGGTAGCAAGGAAAGGTCTTCAAAGAATAACGGGAATTTGTGAATTGACGTTAGCAACCGGGTGTGTATCTAATACAATAAAATCAACTGAAAAGTAAAAATTGTCAACTTGGACAAGCACATCTTCCACTACTCCCCTTGGTGTGCGTATGCTCCGATCCGCCAGTTGAAGTGTAATTGAGGTGGGCTTCAACTCTTCAAGCTCGCGTTGTAGGTACACTGAGTAAGGAAGAAGATTGACGCTCGCCCCCAAGTCAAGCAATGCTTGCTCAACCCGGCAATTCCCGATGGTGATGGCAATTGTTGGACAACCGAGATCCTTGAATTTTGGAGGAGTGTTGGTCCTTAATATAGAGCTCACTTGTTCGGTGAAAAATGCCTTCTTTCGGACATTCAACTTCCTTTTCACCGTGCATAGGTCCTTCAATATTTTGGCACATGATGGAATTTACTTGATGGCATCCAGGAGCGGGATGTTGATTTTTACCTGCTTAAACAAATCCAAAATGTCAGAATAATTAGCCACCTTGACAGGTGGCTTCAACCGATGGGGAAAAGGGGCAGGCATAGAAGGAAAGCATAAACCATCATCAATCACATGTTCCTTATCAACCCCATCTCTTTCACTCTTTTCACTCGACTCACCCTTGTCGACCACACTTTCTTTGGCCTCCCCCTCAATTTCTTTTTCGTTTGGCAATGCAGCCTTTGGTGTCAACTTTGGCACCACCATCTTTTCAATTTGTTTACAACTCCTAAGTGTGGTGACAGCTTTGAGTTGCTCACAACTCACCTGGGAAGTCTCGGCCAACTCAACCACATGTTGGCCTTTAGGGTTCTCTTGAGGTTGAGTGGGGAACTTCACCCTCTCTTGTTAAGACAACCCGATGTGATTGGTGATCTTTGTGAGTTGGGTTGCCCTTTCTTTGAGAGTTGCAGTTGTTTGATTATTGATGGTGGTTTGGCTTTGGATGAAGTTATAAACCACATCCTCCAAGTTCCTTTTATGGGGTGGTTGGTAGTTGGAAGAGCTCGATGGGCTTGTTGGGAGAAATTTTGTGGGTTTGGACCTTGAGAGAAATTCTGTGGGGGAGGATTGGATTGGTACCCTTGAGGATTGGACCGTGGGTATTGAGAGCTAGAAGCTTGCCCTTGGCCTTGGGATTGGAATAGGCCTTGCCTAGGAGGTGCGGGAGGTGTATATTTGTTTGGGCCATAGGGGATGGGGTTCTCATTCCTCCAACTGAAATTAGGGTGATTATGATACCCTGAATTGTAAGTGTTGGAGTTTCGAGGAAATGATTGCCTCGGTTGGTTGAAGGCATTGACCTATTCATGGTATGTCTCTTTAAGTGCCGGAATGCTCGGACACTCTGACGTGGAATGATCGACACCCCCCCAAATAGAACAAGCCTCCTCAGCTCTTGACATATGAGAGACACCTCATCTCCTCTCCACCTCAAGGCTCTCCACTTTCCTAGACAATTTGAAAATTTGGGAAAGTAGATCCTCACGGTCTTTTAAGTCATACATCCCTCCCCGTTATGATTGACTACTGCCTGGCGTTGTCCTAGGTATGTCATCCGAATCCGGAACACCCCAAGATTGTGCCTTTTCAGCGAGGGTACCAAAATAGTCTAGGGCCTTGTCAGGATCTTTGTTGAAAAATTCACTATTACACATCATGTCAATGAATTGTCTACGGTTTGATGTGATTCCTTCGTAGAAGAAAGTCACCAATTGCCATGAATTAAAACCATGATGTGGTATGAATTGAATTAGATGCTTATAACGATCCCAACATTGATAAAACTGCTCATTGGATTTTTCAAAAAAAATTTGGATTTCTTTCTTCAAAGAAGTGGTTCTATGAACCAAAATTTTTTTTTTCAAGAAAGATGAGACTATTTCTTCCCAAGATAACATGGTCCGGCTTGGCATGGAATCAAGCCAAATTCTTGCCTTACCGTCCATGGAAAAAGGGAACAATTTCATCCTAGCAATCTCCTCCATGTTGTAATTTGGGATAAAGGTTGCAACTATTTCCTCATAAGACCTTATGTGCTTATACGGGTTTTGAATCTCAGTCCCCCGAAATTTAGGAAGTAATTGCAACATCCATGGTTTTAACACAAAAAGGTGATGTTGGACAGGGAGAAGGATGCATGATGGTGTGATGCTACGAGTTGGTTGGAGGAACTCTTGCATGGTTCTTGCCTTAAAATCAAGTGAGTGTTCCCTTCATTCCTAGGTGGTGGGTGCAAATGCACTTGTTGGTTGGGCATTCTAGGTGGTTGCACTTCCCCACCACCTTGCATATTGGGGTTAACCCCCACATTGTCAAATTGATCGGGAGGGGGATAGTGTATTCTTGGGTCAGGCACCCTATGTTCGGGCAATCCACCACCCCTTTGGTCATTTAGGTTTGCACCGACATTGTCAACATTCCCACCCCCTTGCATGTTTGGGTTGACACCCATATTTTCAAAATTGTCACCCGCATTCTCGGGTGGGTCTTGGTTGATGTTCATGTTGGGGCCTAAGGGTTGTCTAACTAATCGGTGATGATCGTCCCTTCCCCATATGTAACAAAACTACACACAGATAAAATATAGACAACAAAAATTATGTGCACGAAACAACGTACCTCAGCCCGTGATGAAGATCACAGGACTTACCTCCGTTGTTCGGAAATCACCCTCTTGGTTTGACACTTGCCTTCCTTGGTAACGGCGCCAGAATGATTGATTGAAATACCTAACCTCCACTAACCCCGAAATACTATCCCTCAAATGATGCAATGTATGAGCGAAAAGAAGGGTTTCTTCCCCTTTGGATAGTGTCAAAAGAAAGGGCAATGAGGAAAGGGAAATGGGATGACGTATATATGGAATGTGTATGCACAAAAAATGCTCCCCAATCGCAAGAAAACTTTCGTATGTCGTTTGCTACGTGGAAGAGTATTCCAAGGTCGTATCCATAGGAAAAAAAGTTTTAAACCAAGTAAAAGTGGTTTAGTGAAAATGAAAATGTAAAATCCTTTATCTTAAGAGTTGGTTGGTGAAATGTGTGCTAATGAAGACGTAATGGGAAACAAGTATTGGCTAGTCCAAGTGGTTACTCCAATGGGTATGCCACCTCAACTCAACCCACTCCTCCGATTGAGCATGAATGAATGTTTGATTCACGGAAAGCCGGGGATGATATCAGCGAGTATCTAAGCATAAACCGTGACTAGGCCTATGGTTTATCAAAGTCTCATCGAATCATCCACCTTCAATCCGGTCAAAACAAACCATTTGACTCTAAAGGGAGGGTAGAGAAAGAGTTGAAATGGTGTGCCCAAATGGAGATCCCCTTGGTCTTGCCAACTAGAAGATTTAGCTATTCATACTTGAAATGAGAATGACTATGTATTGAAAGTGCATTGTAATGAAATGAAGGTCTAGAGTAACTAAATGCAATAACTCACAAGCTAAGTTTGAAAGAGATGAAAACCCATTTTTGAATCTATGAAAAATGAAGGACTTGAGAACATTAATGGTAAAGCATTTAGAGCATTAAACTAAGAACCAACATAAATGAACTAGCATTAATGACATTAAGTGAAGTTCTCAAGATCCTTACAGGAGAATACAAGCCAATGCAATGAAAAATAAGTTAAAATCATAACTTTCTCTCTCTAGAATCTACTATTCATCATCTTCTACGCTTGGAGCCTCTCTCTATAACTATTGTCATATATTTTTTTCATGCCCACCACCTGGAGAACATCCTCTTTCAAAAACGTGCAGAGGGGGCAAAAGGGGTAGCGTGGAGGTGCGATCTCCATCCTAGGCTGCAGCAGCATGGTCTTCACAGGTGGTTGCAGAGTTGTCTGCACACCCAGCAAATCCCATCTTCTCTCACTTCAGTGAACGCCATAGCTCTAAAGTCCAAGGGCAGGTGTACAGTGTTGTGGGCGTGTCAGAAGAGCGGGGGAGAAGTGCTGGTGGGACCCTCAAAGTAGGAAGTCTGAGCAGCAGAAGGAGGAGCAGAACGACAGACTTTACTGGTAGGGTTTACTCCAGTAGCTTAACCCTACCGTTAGGGTTTCTGCTGTATTATTTTCCTGTTTCTGATTTTCTGATTTTCTGATTTCTTCACTCCAAAGCTCACCACAAGCCATCATTTCACCTCCAATCATCACAAGCAACTTAGGAAAAACCATAAGAAGCCTCTTCTAACACATTTAATCTGCAAACACGAAATATCAAAGTTAAGACTTCCAATGGCATAACTCCTGTGATTTAATCTTCAAAAGTAACCAAGATGAGATGATTAGCACCTAAAAATATATAAAGTTTTGTGCTAATGACTCATCAAGGGCTCCAACCCTCTGGCACAAAAAGCCAAACACACTCATCAATCGATTTTAGAAATGCCCTCATTTGAGCTTTTCAATATGCATTGTTTGTACAATCAAAAAATGGCGATCATGCTATTGATTCTCCTTTTTTTTAGAATCCATTAATAACCAACCGGTAGTTATAACGAATCTCAAATCACAAAAAAATAGTTTAATTAGGCAAATATGTGATGAATGCCAACACTAAGTGCAATTCAAGGAAAACCTTGCTCTAATACCAATTATGGGAAAAATACAACACTTCACATGTAGGATCTTTCCACTCGATTATACATGGGGAATCACACACTAGACCTAGAGGGGGTGAATAGGTTATTAAAAATTTTCTTGGACAAACAACAATTTTAACCCAATTCAACAAACACATCGTGTGTGTGTGCATCAAATCACAAGTGTATATGTAAAAACGATATATAACACAAGTGATTTGTTGCCTGATTAGCACAAAATATTGTATATTTATATGTGCAAACCATCCATTAATTAACGGTTTTTATTACGCTAAAGATGGAAGTTATAAATATTGAGTTATTAATGATGACATTTTGTATTTGCAATAAAAGGTGTTAAACAAGACTTCCTTTAATTCTTTAACAAGGATGGAGACAAAAGGGGATGAAAGAATGAGAATTGGAAAGCTTAACGGTGGCTGATGCAGCAAAAATAGCAGACACCATACCGATACGCAAAGGCTACTGGAGTTCGAGGTATCAATACCCATTACCAGTACTGTTTGTTGATTTCTTCCCCAAATCTCTGTAGTAGGAGCTCTGTCACTTTGTGGACCCCACCATCAGCTCTCCCCTGATACGCCCATAATACTATTCACCTTGTTCGCAGCATGGATTGGATGTTTAGAGCTTGGATCATCAATGAAGAGAGAGAGAGGAAGGAGCTGGGTGTGCAGACAAGCTCTGCACACCCCTGTTCAACCTATGCCCTCTGCAACCTTTGGATGTGATAGACAACCCAAGCTAACCCAGAGCTCTAGAGGCACGTTTTGGAGGGAAGGTAGAGGGGAGATTTCAGCATTATTGAGTATGTAGAGATATAGAAAAATAGCTCCTGCGTAGAAGATGATGAACAGTGTTTTTAGAGAGATAAATTGATTTTTTTGCATTTTCTTCATTATATTGACGTGTAATCTATTGTAAGGATCTTTAGAACTTCATTGAATGTCATTAATGTTAATTTTCTTCATGTTTCTTGTTGGTTTAATGCCTATTTAAAGATTTATCATTAATGCTCCTAGTCTTTCAGTTTTTTTTTTTTTGCAGTAAAATGAGTTTGGCATGCTCTCACCTTTAGCCTTTAATTTCTTGCATTTAGTTACTCTAAATCTTTATAGTTTCTCATGCACTCTCATTACATTGTTGGTTTAATTTCAAGCATGAATAGCTAAATCATCAAGTTGGTGAATCCAAGGGAAACCTCCACTTGGGTATACCATTCTAACTCATTCTCCTCCCTCCTTTATGAGTTTCATGGCTCGGTTTGACCAGGTTGAGAGTGAATGAGTTGGTGAGGCTTTGATATTCCGTAGGCATAGTGACAGTTTATGATTAGATCCTCACCAATCTTATCCCTAGCTTCCCGTGAATCAATCGTTCATTCATGCTCTATCGGATGAGGGTTTTGAGTTGGGACGGTATCTCCATTGGAGTGACCTCTTGGGTTTGCCAACATTTATTTTCTCATTACATTCTCATTGGTACACACTTCACCAAACAACTTTCAACCACAATGATTTTACACTTTCATTTTCACCAAATCACCTTCACATTGGTTTACTTCCTTCCCCGTGGAATCGACCTTGGAATACCACCAAGTAAAATACGACCTACGAAAGTCTCCTTGTGATTGTGGACCATTTTTGTGCATTTACATCTTATATTTACATCATCCCATTTCCCTTCCTCCTTTCCTTTTCTTTTGACACTATCCCAAGGGAGAGAAATTCTTCCCTTCGTTCATACATTGCATAGTCTAAGGAATAGTAATTAGGGGTTAAGGGAGACAAGATTTTTCATCAATCATTGACGCAGAAACCTGTCTCAGCAAAAATCAAGGGGAACTGTTTCAGTTCACTAAAACGTAATCCATTAATAACTAAATTCAATCTACAAGTACTCGAGACTTATACCTCAACCAATTCACATGACTAGATGCTCATTTCCTTCGTAGATCTGTCTGTCATATGCCCTCATTCGACGTTATGACTAGCTTCACTTGGATCTCCCTGCCGCACGATTCATTGAGGCCTTGAGCGATTATAGGCATGCTAAGGCACTCCTATTCATAAGCTCAGAATAAGGATAGTCTTAGTAAATAAGAAAAACTCAAATTTGTGAATGACCACTCGATCAGTAGGAGGACGATTGACACCAGAATGAAAAACAACGTATCAAACCAGCCAAGGACCAGGATTACCCAGGCAACCATGGACACCGATCGAGTGACCATGGGGCCACTCGAGCGAACATGGGCACCACTCAAGTGACCATAGGACTGCTTGAGTGACCATGGGCACCTCAAGCTCATAGAGAGAGCTCTGTGCTGATCCCCATGGCTTTTTCCTTTTTTTTATCCTAAGTCATCAAAAGATAGCTTTACTGAAGGCTAGCAAGCATAATCTCATAAGTGGGTGTTTCTCAAAGAGGGGTCCGATTGTTATTCAAATTATGTTTTCAAAACTCATAAGCGGTTTAGAAAAATTTTTATTTTAAAATTACCTAGGATTTGTAATCGAATCGCTTCCAATTCCAATTTCATCCTAATAATCTGAAGCCAAAATAACTAAACGTTTATCTTAGGTGTTGATTGTGGGAAAACGTTGTTGCTCTTAAGCTCCTAACATGAACCCTCAAATATGTATATGGCTTATGTGTGTGGGTGAGTGTCACTCTCACTCAGATTCATTCAAGAGAAAGGGCAACAGAATGATGGTGATGAAATAGAATGAACAAAATGTATGAAATGTAAAATGTGAACAAAAGTGCTCCCCAATTGCAAGGAGTCTTTTGAATGTCAGTGTTTTACTTGGAAGAGTATTCCAAGGTCGTCTCCTCAGGGAAGGAAGGTTGAGTTGTGTGAAGGTGATTTTGTTGCAAAAGGGGAAAATGTAATATCTTGTAGTTGGTTTTGATGAGTTTTGTTTTTAATGAAAATGCAATGAGAAATAAATATTGGCAAACCCAAGAAGTCACTCAAATAGGAATACAATTTCAACCCCAATCCCTCATCCGATAGAGCATGAATGAACGATTGATTCGGGGGAAGCTAGGGACAAGATTGGTGAGTATCTAAGCATAAACTGTGGCTAAGCCTACGGGATATCAAAGGCTCACCAACTTTTCTATTCTTAACCCTGTCAAACTGAACCATTGGACTCATAAGGGAAGGAAGAGAATGAGTTGAATTAGAAAATCCAAGAGGAGGTCTCCCTTGAATTAGCCAACTAGAAATCTAGCTATTCATGTTTAAAGGAAAGCCAAGAATAATTTAAATGGACATAAGGAGGAAAGGAAGCATGGAACTTAACTTAAAACAAGAAATCTTAAGCTATGAAGAAATGTATACAATACCCATTTTAAAGCTAGGACATGAAGAAAAACATGAACAACAATGGTGAAATGAAGAGCATGTAATTAAACTTGAAAAGAACTTAAGTAAATGACATTAAGGTGTAAGAGTTAAAGATTACAAGAGATTAAAAGCTTACTACAACTTGAATGGAGAGGAAAATGAAAAAACATAAACTTTCTAATCACTATTCATCATCTTCTTCCTTGGATTTCTAAGCTTAGGTAGCCACACTTACAATGCTCTTCCATGCTGAATATAATGGAGTGTATGCCTTCAATTTTCGTACATGGTGGTCCCTTCAAGGTGTGTGTGCAGGCTTCCCATCAATGGGAGATGAGATGATGGCCCTTGACAGGCTAAGGAAGAGCTAGCCTGTAACTCACATGGCAGTCCACTTGTCTCCCATCCTCCATAAATGCCAAGCCTCAAAAGTCTTCAATTTGTGTAAGGGAGGCATGGAAATGTGTAAAGAAATGTTGGGGGGCAAGTGGGAGAAGTGTAGATGGGACCCCTAGAAAGTGGAGCAAGAAAAAAGTCATTCTGGGTACTTTTAGGGGAGCGTACCAGTATTGCAATCCGATACGGTTCATTCTCTACTCTGGACTCGAAGTACCAATACCACGTACTGGTACGATTCATTCTCTACTCTAGACCATGTTTAGTAGAATTGGCATAAATTTTGATTCAACCTTTGGATTGAGCTGAAATTTTGACCCGATACAGAAGACATCCAGATCTACAACTTTTGTGTTTTGCACTTTTTCAGGTTTGAAGAGGATAATGGTCAGAATGGAGGAAAATGGAGGCTCTGCTTCCAAATGATGTGGCAGTTGGTGCCTTTTTTCCCAAACACCAATACCTCCTTGATTTCTTCACTTTTAAGCCTCCAAATCTTCATATATTGTGTACATGCCTTCACCACACATCCAACATTGTTGCAAGGTCCTAAAATCCATCATTTAAGCTATAAATACACGTAACATCGAAATATCAACATTATTCATAATTTCGGCTAACACTAAGTACTTAGATGCAAAAATTGAGTTTAAATGCATGTAATGAGGCCTTCAAATATGTAATAATTTGTGCTCATCAGGTGTCTATGTCATTATATTTTTCTTAAGCATGAAGGTGCATTAAGAGGTTGAATGATATAAATTTGACGCTTGACATCCTCCTTTTAATGACGATTTTGAATCTTGAATTTGATAGCATTATGACCATGAAAATGATTAAGATTTTACAATGAACTTCATAAAATTAGCCAATTACAAATACATGATCTAACTGGCCCTAAACCCTTTCTCTCCCCAAAAATTTTTCTTCTCTACAACTTAAATGCCTACACTGTTGAGCAAATATAAATGCCTAAATCTTTTCTTCACCATCATTTATCTTAAAGCTCTCCTTTGTCGAACAAATCGCACACATCTAAAGCTCTCCTATATCGAATGAATGCCTTCTCATGTTCTCTGTCGATCGAATCTCTTCTCGTGACCATCGTGTTCTTTGCGATTAATGATTGGTTCTTTGTTTGAATGGAGTGAGGTTCTATTGCTAAAAACCTAGTTGAATCGAACTTTTGTGGGAGAATCAAAATAACTTGAATTGACCCTAGCTTGAATGAAGCTTGAAGCAAATGAAGAACGAGCAAAATTGAGCTCTTTCAATCCGAAATATGTATTTTTCTACTTTATCAATGTTTAAGTTCTTTCTTTAATTTTGTTTTTGAGTTCTGTAATTCTTTCTTTCAAATTCTCTTTACTAACGCTGATTGATATTTTTTTTGTGACTAAAGATTCATGATTGTTGAGTTAGGTGAATTCTCACCGATTTTTGTGAATATTTCTAGATAAGCTTGTTCCTCACCGTAGACTACGAATTCCCATAGATTGCTTTCAAAATAAGCTTGATCCTGCTTCCAATCTCACTCTAAATCTATTCAATTATCAATTTCTCTCTCCTGATGTTTTTGTTGAGTCTATAGAATGTAAGTTCCCAACCAGACTATTGTCTAAATTAAATCAAGTTGGAACCTTTTCTCCCAGGTCCCACCTTGAGTAAGGAAAATATCGGTCCAAATATTAAAATTTTTCAGGCCAGGCTGGGGTTAAACTCAGGTTGATCTGCCCAACTTACACCCCTTTTATGTATAACTGGTGGAAAAAGAATATAAAACAAAACAAATCAAAAGATAAATAGACTGACAAAATACTTATAATCACAATCTAATAATTTCAAAGACCAAGAATGGATCTGCATAAAGATTTGAGGTGGAAATTCGTACAGATATAATAAAGCACACAAATTGTATGAAAGTGAGCATGAGAAGTATAACAACAACAACAACAGAAACAACTGCCCAGGGAGTATGAAAATAGTTTCTTGACAAATTTAACTTCCACCCATGCCAAGGAGTCCTTCAATATACATTCAGGTTCTCGGAAAGACTAAGGAAATAGAAATTGAACCAAAAACCACCAGACATCGTTGAATAGTATCATCACCTCTTCATTGCTTCCCAACAGGCTCGTAATAATTTTATGGTGCCTGAAGATCATATAATATTGGATATTTGAAGGCCTCATTACATGCATTTTTAACCCAACTTTTGCATCTAAGTACTTAGTGTTAGCCGATTTTTTGAATAATGTTGAATTCTCGATGTTGCATGTTTTGATAGTTTAAATGTTGGATTTTAGAACCTTGTAACTATGTTGGATGTGTGGTAATGACATGGACACAATACATGAAGAATTGGAGGCTTAAAAGTGAAGAAATCAAAGAGGTATTGGTGTTTTGGAACAAAGGCACCAGCTGCCACATCACTGGGAATCACTGCCTCGGTTCTCCTCCATTTTGACCATGATCCACTCCGATTCTGGAAAAGTGAAAAACATGAAAGTTGTAGATCTGGATATCTTCTGTATCGTGTCAAAATTTTAGCTCCATCCAACGGTTAGATCAAGATTTATGTCATTTCTACCGAAGGTGGTCCAGTGCAGAAAAAACAGTACCGGTACCTAGTACCGGTACCACGAACATTCTGGCCGAAAACAGCCTGTAACTCAACTTTGAGGCTTAGGGGTCCCACCTACACTTCTCCCACTTGCCCCCCAACATTTCCTGACACAAGAGCACGCCTCCCTTACACATTTGGAAGACTTGGAAGGCTTGACATTAATGAAGCATGGGAGAGGAATGGGCAGGCATGTGGGCTCCTAGGCTAGGCTTGCCCTAGCCTGTGCAATGCATCATTTCAGCCCCCTCTTGATAGGAGCTAGAGCAGACAGCTAGGGAGGACCCTCATGGACGTTTTTTTGCAAGGCATACACTCCATATATCTCAACAATATTCAGCATTTTTGAGGAGTTGGCTACCTAAGCTTAGGAGTAGATATAGTGAGAGAGTTCCAAGGTTGAAGATGATGAAGAGTAAATTTTTTTTGCATTTTCTTCTCCCATTTCACTTGCTATTGTTGCAGTAAGCTTTCATACTCTTGTAATATTCATTTTATTACCTTAATGTAATTTACTTCAAGTCTATTTCAAGTTTAGTTGTGTAACTTAGATTTCACCATTTATGCTTTCAAGTTCATCATTTCTTAGTTTAAAATGGGTATTGTTGATTTCTCTTCCTAGTTTAAGATTTCTTGCATGTAGTTAAGTTTTAATCTCCATTTCATCCTTGTCTCTTTACATTATGAATGTCTTGCTTTTAATACAAGTAGTTAGGATTTAAGTTGATTAATCCAAGGGAAGACCTCCTCTTGGGGAT